>PVJO010000203.1:0-287578 GCA_004026905.1 Hystrix cristata
GGTACTTACTTAGGATGGAAGATACTGATAAGGTCGATCTGCAGGGAGTGAAAGATATTTTTAAGTCATTGTAAGATGATGGAATATCTATAGTAGAAGAATATATAAGGCATACTGGTGTGCAACAGAGAAAGTTGGATTAGTGGCAGACAGGAAAATTTTTACAAAGGCACTGCCATGAGCAGGTACTTTTCTGTAGGATGGCCTGTTTGGCAACTTTGTATATATCATCTACTCTAAAAATAAGTGGATTTAGATTTTCTGCCTCTTTTGGGATGAGTTTTGATATTTAATATTTTCCTATAAAAGTTATCTGTGTCATCTAGATTTGCAGAGTTTGGCATATTTATCTCATGATTTTAAAAACTCATTTTCTGTTGGATCTTTGATTCTATTGTTTTATTCTATTGTTTTTATGGTATTGAACACAGGGCCTTTGCATTGAGTTGTATCTCCAGCCCTTTTAAAAATTTTTTAGAGACAGGATCTTGCTTAGTTGCCAGTTTACCCAGATTGGGCTCAAACTTGTGATCCTCCTGCCTCAGTCTCCCAGAATGCTGGGATTACAGGCATGTGCCCACATGCCTGCTAACTCTATGGTTATTTTTATATACAGTATTCAGATTTTTGTGACTCAGTTTGAGTAACTTATACTTTATTAAAAAAAATCATCTGTTGCATTTACATTTTTAAGTCTTTCTGGTATAATGTTTTAATAGTGTTTACAGGAGATTTTTTAAAAATCTTCAGTTACCTCCTTTTGTCATTTATAATACTATATTTATTTCTGAATAGATTTAACAGGTGTTTATCTAGTTACATTTATTTTAAATCCTTTTTATATTTATTTTGTCCCTTTGGAGCTTAGCCAAACTCTTAAACTTATTGTGAATTACACTTAGTTTCTCTGGAAGTTTTTGTCCCCCTCCCTACCTGGGTCTCACTGTTGCCCAGGTTGGCCTAGAACTCCTCATCCTCCTGCCTCAGCTTCCTGAGTACTGCCATCATAGGGGTGTACTGCCACGCCAAGATCTCTAGAAGTTTTTGTCATCTTAAAAATTCTTCTAAAAATGTCCTGACCCATCACTAGTATCTTTTGTCTGTATCTATCTTTGCTGTCATTTTAATACAGTTTTAGAAGGGGAAGTGAGCACGTCTTAACTCACTCTCCTGAACTGTCATGGATGCTGGATTATTGGCTGTGCAGACTGACTAACTTGCTCATGCTCTGAAGCTTTGACATTTCCCTGATTCAAATTTGTTGTGCAACAGAAATCACTGTGCATCTTGGATTTCAAGGCCAACTCTTAAAGGCATAATATGGCAAATATAAACTCTGAATGCTGAGACTCTACTGTATTTTGTGCAGAATGATAACAGTGTATCCTTTTCTGAGAATTATTACTAAATCAGGAAATCAGTTACATTTAGGAAAATGTATTAGAAATGATTTTTGAAATTTTTGCTTTTAGGTATTAGAATACTTAAATGATCTCAAACAATATTGGAAAAGAAGCTATGGATATACCATTAACAGTAGGTCCAGCTGTAGCCTCTTTCAGGATATCTTTCAGCACTTGGACCAAGCAGTTGAACAGAAGCAAAGGTAAAACTTTTTGAACTGCGCTCTGAATTTGCTATTAAGCTTCTGGAAAATATTTTATATTAGATGATTTTTAAAAACATGCTATATGTTTTAAAAATTTAATATAATAATTGATACTATCTATATGTTGGTTTTGTTTGGAATTATATCGCTTATCTTCTAAGACTTGCTTTTTTCCCCCTCAGTATTGAGTTTATAATAGTCATTATATTATTGATACAGCTGTAGTTACTTTTCACTATAATATTCAATAATGTGATTATACAATAATTTATACCATCACCTCTTATCAATTAATAGTTTCTGTTGTTTTTAGAAGTAGCATAATTATGAACTCTGAGTGTACATCGTTCCTGAGATGAATGCAAATAATGTGTTTAAGGGTTTCTCATGAAAAAGTCTTTCGTTAACATTCATACTTTTCACATTTAAAAATCCATAATTTTCATGGGGTTAGGGGTATAGATCAGTATTAAAGTATAAGGCCCTGGGTTCAATTGCTAGCACCAAAACCAAATTTTTTTTCATAACATGAATATTTGATAGTACCCTAACCCCATTTTAGACCTATAGGAAGGCTTATATGTTAACAGTTGGTGATCTGAATCATGCTGTAAAAGTTGAGACAGCAAAGACTGGAAGGTGGTGTGTTTCATTGTATTTTGTGTATTAAGTTTTATTTATATAATTTTTTTATGGCCAAGTGCAATAGCACATGCCTGTAATCCCAGCTACTTGGGAGATTAAGGCAGGAAAATCACAAGTTCAAGGTCAGTGTGGGCAACTTAAAATAAAATCTAAAAAGAACCGGCAATGTAGCTCAGCACTCAGGTAGAGCAACCCTGATTCAATCCTCAGTATCACAGAAAAGATAAAAGTATATATTTTTTTGTTTGTTTTTGTTTGACCTTTTTTTGTAGGATTTTCTTGGGTTTGATAAGGGTTAGGCCAGGAAGACCAAATTATTTAGTTTCTGCTCCCAAAAACTTTTGCAGAATTTCATTGAAGAGAAATAACTTTCTTTGAGACAGGAATTAACTTTTTCCTACTTGAGTTTATGAATGGTTTATAATTCTTAGACTTCATAAGATAACAAATCTTTCCTGTTTGTTCATTATTAGTTGTTTGTTCCACTGTTGAGTATGAGATAGGAGAAACTTAAAATTGTGTCAGGAACCTTTTAAAATAACTTTTTTAAGACTTGCTATTATGATTTGATTCTAGATTTAAAGCTTAATTTAAACATGTATCACTGGTTTTTTAAAATAATAGTACTTGTATACACAGAAAACTATAAAATATTACAGAGAGAATTTCAGGTGACCTCAAGAATCAAATATATCATTTTCATGGATTAGAAGATTGTGATAATCTACAGATTGAATGTAATTCCTATCAAAATCATAATAAATTTCTTTGTAGAAATTGAGACGCTAATTCCAAAATTTCTGTAGAAATTTAAAGGACCTAGAAGAGATAAAATAGTTTTGAAAAAGACCAAAGGGATTTATAATACCTGACTTCAAGCCTTACTGAAAGCCATAGTCACAGTCAGATAGACCAAGAGCATAGAATAAAGTTATGAAATAAATTCAGATATACAGTTGGCCATCCATATTCATGGATTCTCTACCTGGATTCAAGTAACTATGGATCTAAAATTTTTGGAAGAAAATTGCGTCTGTTCTGAAGATTTGTAGACATTTTTTTCTTGTCATTATTCCCTAAATAATATAGTATAATAACTATAGCATTTACATTGTATTGGATATTATAAGTAATCTAGAGATAAAGTATATGGGAGTACATATATAAGTTGTTTATGCAAATACTATACCATTTTATATAAAGTACTTGATCATCCATGGATTTTTGGAATCTGTGGGGGACCCTGGAACCAATCTTTCATGGACAGGTTGGTTGGATGGAAGTACACAGAAGGGCATGGAAAAACGACTGTGTTTGATAAATTGACTTACAACAGAAGATGCCAAGGCAGTGCAGTGGGGAAAAAGATAATCTTTTTAACAGATGGTGCTAGATAATTGGATATCCATGGTTAAAAACAGATACCTAGACCCATACTTAATGTATATAAAAATTAGTCATAGATTTAAATGTGAAATGTAAAGCCATAAAATTTCTGAAAGGAAATATAGGTGCAATGAACTAATTAAAGAAACTGAAACTATAAAACTCTCAGAAGAAGACCTAGGGCTATATATTCATGACCTTTAATTAGGTCAGGACTTCTTAGATAGAATACCAAAAGCACGATCTTTTAACAAAAATTGATAAAATGAATTTCATCAAAATTAAAAACCTTTCACTTCAAAAGATACCATGTGGAAAATGAGAATACAAACCACAGACCTAGAGAAGATATAAAACATACATGTATATGAGTAAGGGTTTGAATCCAGAATATACAGAGAATTACAGCTCACTAATAAGGAAACAAATGACCCAGTTTTTTAAAAGTACAAAAGATTGCTGTGGGTGTAGCTCAGTGGTGGAGTGCATTCTTAGCATGCACAAGGTCCTGGGTTCAGTTCCCCAGCACCAGAAAAAAAAACAAAAGATTTGATCAGACTTCATTAAAGAAGATTTATGTGCCTCACAAGCACAAGGCCCTGAGTTCGATCCCCAGCACCAAAAAAACAAACAAACAAAAAACAAACCAAAAAAAGAAAAAAGAAGCCGGGCGTGGTGGCGCACGCCTGTAATCTCAGCACTTGGGAGGCAGAGGCAGGAAGATTGCTGCAAGTTTGAGGCCAACCTGGGCTACATAGTGAGTTCAAGACCAGCCTGAACTACATAGTGAGACCCTGTCTTAAAAAAACCAAAAAAAAAAAAAAAAAAAAAAAAAAAAAAAAAAAAAAAAAAAAAAAAAAAAAAAAAGAAAAGAAAAGAAAAGAAAAAAGGAGATATATGGATGGATGGATGAATGGCAAATAAACACATGAAAAGATGCTTACTGTCTGCAGATAGTAAAGCCACAAAGAAATACCACTAATTTACTCCCTAAATTGACTATTCCCTAGCCAGGATGGTGGCACACACCTGTAATCCTAGCTACTCAAGAAGCTGAGGCAGGAGAATGGCAAGATTGAGGCCAACCTGGGCAATTTAGCAAGAACCTATCTCAAAGAAAAAATAAAAGGCTGGAAGTATAGCTTAGTGGTAGAGTGCCCCTCAGTTTAGCTCCAGAAACATCCCCCCCGCCAAAAGGATTTGACTTTATAAAGCAGTTTTATGTTGGCAGGAAAATTGAGTGGAAAGTATAGTTTCCACATACCATCTACCACCATCAACATCAAGCAAGGATAATGAGCAGCATGGTAGGATAATAAGATTTTAACAGAGTATGTTTATCTTTGTATTTTTCAGATCTGTCAAAACTTTAACCTTTTTTAATATCATTTTTAAAATCCTGTTTCGTTTGGACTTAGAGATTACAAATAAGAAACATAGTATATGTATGTGAGTGGGTGTTGAGTATGTATATAGGTAGTAATCTATCACCTGTATGAGGAAATGACTTTCACTTAATTCTAGAGTTAGCAGGCTACTTTTTGCTTTCTTCACCCTTCCCACACCCACTTTGGAGTGGTTTTATGTATATGGATTATCTTTTTATATTGAAATTAATTCAGAGAGATTCTTTAATGCCATTAAAGATTCTTTAATTCTTTCAATATGCTTTTTTAAAATATGCTTTTCAACAAAACATCGTTTTAATAACATGATTGTACCTCACGGAAAAATTGATGATTATAAATAATATTGCTGTGTATTAACATTTTGGTTAAATATAACCAACTCTCTAAATTCAGGATTCTTCATTAGAATTTTGACATTTATTTTTCTTCTTTAAACCAGTAAATTCACTATTAAATTTATTGGATTAAATTTAAAACCAATAAATATGCTCTTTAAGCACATTTAAGCAGTTACTGCTATTTTTGAGCAACTATGATTAGAGAGCATATTGAATTTATTGAAGAAATGAGATATCTTTGCATTGTTTTCTACTTCTTCCATTCTTTGTTAATATAATTTTATCTTTTTCAGTTGAGGAAATTCAAGTAGTCACTTCCTGTTTTCTCAAAGTAAGACTTTTATTGTGGATTGCAGTTACTTGCTTCCTAAGATCTTCTGTTTTTTTTAGGAATATTTCCAGACAGCAAAATTAGTTACTATAAGTAATAAATATGTTTCTGTCGTTAAATAATTCTCATTGTTAATCCTTTTCCTATCTTTGATGGGCTCTCAATCTCAACTGATATTTTCAGATTTTATAGTTGGATAAGGATATGGTTTTTTAAGGTTGTGTAGTTCTACATTTTAACATAAGATGGCAGCCTTGAAATGAATGTGTAGTGGAAATTGTATACGGTAAGGACTGTGTAAATGTGTAGCTATTTCGATCAATTGTTTAGCCCGTTGTAACAAGAGGAACTTAGTGTTTTAAAGGTTTTAGAAATGCATGTAGATTACAGGTTGTTCTGCTAACTTTCTGAAGTCAGGGTTCCGTGGAATTTAATCAGATACACCAAGAATCTATTTTAATGCTGATTGAAAGATACTGGCTAAATAAAGTAAAAGTTTATGTTGCTACCTTGGCTATACCCTAAATTCAGATTTAAATATCTAACTGCTTTTTGGATAGATACTTTTTCACTCTCACTAGACAATTATAAAACAGGGGTCTGGGACTTTAATTCACTACTTTCCCTTCAATTCCTGGAACAGTCTCCAGGATATGGTTGGTGCTCCCCATATGTAGTGATGAAATATCCATAATCCTTGAACTCACTATGGAGCCCAGGCTAGCCTCAAACTTGGGGCAATCCTCCTGCCTCAGCCTCCTGAGTGCTGGGATTACAGGTGTCATGCCCAGCTGAGAACAATGACTGTAAATTAAAGTTATATATACAGTTATGTATATGTATACATTGAAATCTCAATATCAAAAAATATTGAGATTTCTTGATTTCTTCGAGATTAAGAAATAGAACATTGCTAACACCCTAGTATACCTCCAAATAAAACTTACTTATATATTCATAAGGAATATTTAATAGATTTGTTTTATTAATGAAGTCTTATTTTATGTTTTTATCTTTTTTCGCTCAATATTATATTTGCCTGGTAGATTCATGTTATTTCAGATAGCCAAAGTTTCTCTAATCTCCTTATCGTATTAACTATTCATTATTTTTGAACAATTATTTTTTCTTCATAAATATTTTGAAACTCGTTGTTGAATTGTATTCAGCTATGTTAGAATCACTGTCAAACTGATTGTCATCTGTTCTTGACATATTTCTAGAGTATGCCTATTTTGCATTATTCCCAAGAGTAGAAATAGCAGACAGATCTTTTTCCAGTTTTTTTTTTTTTTTTTTGTGGTGCCGGGGATTGAACTCAGGCCCTTGTGCTTACAAGGCAAGCACTCTAATCACTGAGCTAAATCCCCAGTCCTTTCCAGTTATTTTTTAAAATCCCGTGGCTTTTTAATAACTACTCTTGATCATTAGAATAGGCTTGTGAAGTAGTAAACTCCTGGTCACATAAGATAAGTATTCTAGTTGACTCTGAATAAATATGTCAGAACTTCTGTAGAAGTGATAATGGACGGGAGGGATGTTACCAGGTTCTAATGTGTGCAAGCAAAGAATTGAATGTCGAATTGAATGCTGTGAGAAAATTATTTAAACAAGAAAAGAAAAGGAAACTGGCCACATAGAGCGCCTAAAGGGGAGAAGGGTTAGGGAGCAAAGGGCAAGAGAATAAGAGAGCGAGCTTGTGGTATCATTTTCATTTATTCTGTCTCAGTTCTTGTGAGAGTTTTCCTGATCCTGTGAGAAGAGGGCATTTGGATTTTGAGCTCCAGGCCGACTTCAAGTCTAGGCCACTCCATAAAATTTAAAAAAAAAAAAAAAATGTCTAGGCCACTCCCTTAGGTCATGCCCATCTTCCCAGCCAGCTCAAGCCATGCCCTACTCCTACCTCAGAAGAAATGCTTCTACTAAGAGGATAGTAAATGATCACATGATTCCATAATGAAAAGTTCAGTTCGTTTTAGTTCGGCAAGCACTTTGGGCACATAAAATGGGCTAGGCATAGTACTAGACATTGGGAATAGTATACATATACAATAGAATCCATATAGTATACATACATGGATAAGAAACTATATTTACTTTTTTAGGTGCTCACAGTCTAGTAAAGATGGTACTTTAAAAAGTGATTTAGACAAAGGAAAGGCAATAATTTCAGGGTCAGGATAGTTAGAAAAGGCTATTAGATGTAAGGTGTAAGTTAGACCTTGAGCTCAGGGAATGTAGAGTGGTAGAATTTGCATTGCTGTTAGAATCATACTAAAATTTAAATCTTTGCTCAGCCTTTCTAAACCAAATTAAAATGCAAGTGATATTCATCTTCCTTGCAAGATGCTGAGAAGTTTGCATGAAATTATATATTCATGTATATAGTTACACAAATATACATCAAAATATAGGTATATACTTTTACCACTATGCTTTATGAGTAAGTGCTTAATAGTTGTTTGTAGGTAATTCTCATCACCCTCACGATGGTCACCTCAAGGTAGAGTTTGGCTAGAAAGGAGTAATGAAAATTATAACAAGGAAGAATATTGGGAAAGGCCTGTGTGAGACTGAAACTGGAGTTTGTAGGATGCTAAGGAAATTAATTTATGGTTTGAGTTGGACAGGGTTGGGAAATAAGTCACATTGGGTCGGTGTGTTGTTACCTAAACCAAAGAAAACAGCTACTTAATCTGTTAACTGAAAATTTTTTCATTATTTCTCCTTTAACTACTTGTACTGATTCTTAGGTTCTATGTATTCTGCAATTAAGTCTTAGAAAGCTCTCTCCTGAGTTGTAACCCTGGTGTTATGGTTTATACGTGGATGTCCCTGCAAAGCCTCGTGTGCTCTTAAGTGTGGCCTTTTGGAGGTGATTGGATTATTGGGGCATGATACTTACCATTGAACTAATCAACTGATGAGTTTATAGCTAAACATGATTTGGGAGGTAAAGCCTGGTTGGAGGAGGTGGGTCACAGGGCATGTGGTCTGGAAAAGCCTCTCTCTCTCCCTCCTCTCTTGATCTCTTTACCACTGTGTCCCGTAGCTATGGCATGAGCTCTTTCCCTTCTGCCATGCTACCCTGCTTTGGAGCCAGCTGACTATGGACTGAAACCTCTACAAACCGTGAGCCAGAATAAATCTTTCCTCCTTACAGTTGAGGACATTGGATGTTGTGTCTTGGTGGCAAAGAAAGTAATTAAGACAACTGGCAAGTAAAAAAAGTACCCTCTTGTTACTTTTTAAAACTGGATAAATCTATTGAAATAATTGCAGAGTATTTCCTATGTTATGTTTTATTACCTACTATATTTGGCGGGCAATAGAGGTTATATAAAGACAATTACTTTTTTATTTTATGAAAATATAAAACAACTTCTTAACACAATAATAAGAGCATAATGGTAGTTAATATACTTTGTCATTATCTTCAGAGTATTTACTCAGAGTATAAAACATAAACGAAAAATATTCCTACAAAAAGGAAATGAGCACATAACTTGCTTTTCAGCGCACCAACATAAACTACAGTGGTATCTTGGTTCACGAACTTAATTTGTTTCACCATTTTGGGAAGGATGGCTGCAGTTGTGTGTGTCACCCGAAGGAGAGTTTGCAAATAAAAACAAAATTTTCCCAAAGACTTTGGTTTGCAAACCAAATTATTCTCAAACACAGCATTCATGACCCAAGGTACCACTGTACAGTAGTAGTATAAATGAAACAAATTAGCATATATATTAAATGTTTTTGAAACAATAGAATATGTAATTTGGGAAAGTATATGAGTTCTATGTACTTCCCATTTATCTCTCTATTTAGTTTTCTCTGTGTGTGTGTGTGTGTGTGTGTGTGTGTGTGTGTGTGTGTGTATGTTTCTCATATAAGAGAAACCATGGAATATTTGAGCTGGTGTGTCTGACTTATTTCACTTTATGTTCTCAAGTTGTATCCATTTACCTACAAATACCTCAACTTTTTCTTTCTGGCAGCATAGTACTCTACTGTGTATAAATACCACATTTTACTTAACTGTTCATCTGTTAGTGGACATACAGGCTGTCTCCAAGATCTAGCTATTATAAATTGTGATGCCACTTGCTTTGCTTACCCAGGATTGCTTTTGCTATTCTGAGTCTCTTCTGATTCCATATAAATTTTAGGATTGCTTACTCTAGCTCTGTGAGAAATGACATTGGCGTTTTGATTGGGATTGCATTAAATCTGTATATCAGCTTTGGATGTTGGTTCTGCCTATCCAGGAACGGAGTATCTTTCCATTTTCTGATGTCTTCCTCAATTTCCTTTTCCATCTGATGTAATTTTAATTGTAAAGGTCTTTCACTTCCTTAGTTAGGTTAATACTTTGTATTTAATTTTTTTTGATGCTGTTGTGAATGGTATTCCAAATAATGATATTTTGACTTTGTCCTTTTCTGTATGTATCCTTTTTATTTCTTTGGCCTGATTGCTCTGGCTAATCTTTTGAGGACTATGTTGAACAAGAGTGGTGATAATAGACATCCTTGTCTTGCTCTTTATTTTAGAGAGAAGGCTTTTGGTTTTTCTCCATTTATTATGATGTTGGCAGTAGGTTGATCACAAATGGATTTTATCATTTATGTTTTCTTCAGGATTTTTATCATGAATGGATGTTGCATTTGGTCAAATGCTTTTTCTGCATCTATTTAGATGATCATGTTATTTTTGTCCTTGCTTTTATTTATGTGATGAATTATATTTATTGATTCACATATGTTGCACCATCCTTGCATCTCTGGGATGCATCATGGTGTATAATCTTTTTGATGATTTGTCCCATTCTGTTTGCCAATATCTTGTTAAGGATTTGTACATCTATGTTCATTAGAGAAATTCGCCTATAGTTCTCTTTTTTGGTTGGATCCTTGTCTGGTTTTGGGATCAGGGTAATGTTAGCTTCTGAGAATGATTTTGGAAGTACTCCTTCCCTCTTGATCTCATTAAAGAGTCTGATGAGCATTGGTGTTAAGTCTGCCCCGAAGTTCTTATAGAATTCAGCTGTGAATTTTCTCAGGTCCTGGGCTTTTCTTAGTTGGTAGGTTTTTTTGGTTTTGTTTTGCTTTTAAACACTGCTTCAATTGCATTGTCTGTTATTGGATCATTCAAGATTTTTAAGTCTTCTTGCTTTAGTTTTGGCAATTCACATGTATGTAGTAATCTCTCCATTTCTTCTGAGTTCTCCAGTTGTTTGGCGTATATGTTTCTGAAGTAGTTGCTTATAAATTTTCTGGATTTCAGCAGTGTCCATTGTGATTTCACCTTTTTCATTTGTAATTGTATTCATTTGTGTCTTTTCTTTCTTTTTTGGTAAGATTGGCTAAGGGTTTGTATATTTAATTTTTCAAAGAACTGGCTCTTTGATTTATTTATTCTTTGTATTTTTTTTTTGCCTCCATTTTATTAATTCCGGTTCTGATCTTTATAATTTCCTTGTACAAGCTCTGGGTTTGGATTGTCCTTGTTTTTCTAAAATCTTGAGACGCATTATTAAGTTATTTGGGCTTGTTCTGTTTTTCTCATACGGCATTCACAACTATAAATTTCCCTCATAGGTCTGCTTTCATTATGTCCCATAAATTCTGATATGTTGTACTGGCATTATCATTTAATTCTGGGAACTGTCTTATTTCCTCCTTAATATCCTTTGTAACCCACTGATTATTCAAGGATGTGTTGTTTAATTTCCATATGTTTCATACTTTCTGTGGTTTCTCTTGCTGTTGATTTCTGGTTTCATTGCACTTACGCATAGTAAGATTTTGATGTTTTTGCATTTTCTTAGGTATTCTTTACTAGGTAGTATGTGGCTGTTTTGAGAACGTACCATGTGCAGCCAAAAAGAAGGCACATTCTGTTTTTGTTGGGTGAAACACTCTGTATATCTATTGAGTTCGTTTGTTTGAAGATTTGGTTCGACACTGCTATTTCATTGTTGATTTTTTGTTTAGTTGATCTGTCCGTTTGTGATAGTGGGGTATCGAGAACCACTACTGTAATTGTATTGATGTTTATTGACCTTTTATGTGCATTAGAGTTTTTTTTATGAAGTTAAGTTTTATGAAGTTAAGCACTGTGGCTTAATGCATATATGCATGTAATTGTTTTCTCTTCCTGTTGAATAGTTCTGTTAAACAATATGAAATGACCTTCTTTGCCTCTTTTGATCAGCTTTGGCTTGAAATCCACTTTGTCTGAAAATAGAATAGCTACTCCTGTTTGTTTTTGCGTTCCTGTTGCATGGAATATTGTTTTTCATACTTGGATTTTTAGTCTATGAATTTCTTTTTCTGTTAAATGTGTTTCTTGTATACAGCATATCATCGGATTTTGTTTCTTGATCCAATCTGCTGATCTGTGTCTTTTGATTTTTGAGTTGAATCTGTTTACATTAATTGTTATGATTGATAGGTATCGACTTACTCCTATCATTGCATTAATTTCTTGTTGCTGTTTTGCTTTCCTTTTCTTCTACTTAATTGCTAGCCCTACCTGATATATTTATTTTATTGGCCCTTTTGGCATTGTTAGCTTCATTGTCACCTTCTAGGCTATCCTTGAGCAGTTTTTGGAGTGTTGGTTTGATAGTCATGACCTTCTATAGATTTTCTTTATCATGGAAGTATCTTATTTCTCCATGAATTTTGAAAGATAATTTTATAACATATAACAATCTGAGTCGGAAGTTATATTAAGAGCTCAGAACGCTTCATTCTAAGCTCTTCTTGCCTTTAAGGTTTATGTTGAGAAATCTGTTATAATTCTGATGAGTTTTCTTTTATAGGTGATTCATTGCTTTTCTTTAGCTGCCTTTAAGAGTTTATTCTTGTGTTGTATTTCTGGTATTTTAATTATTATGTGACATGGAGTGGTTTTTTTTTCCCCAATCATGGCTATTCAGGGTTCTACATGCTTCACTTGTCTGTTAAATTTTTTTTCTGTGTCTGGAAAGTTTTCTGCTATTACTTGTGTAAACATGTTTTTTAATGCACTTTGTACTGTTCTCTGATTTTTCACTAATTCCAGTTACTCTTATTTTAATCCTCTTGGAGTCATGTAGGAGCTGTTATTCATATTTCATATGGAGCTAGGATCCGTATTTCATGTTTGCTTGTTGGTTTATTTTTTATTTTATTTTTTTGTTTTTGAAGCAGGATCTTACTGTATAGTTGAGGCTGGGCTTGAACTCACTATGTAGCCTAAGCTGTCTTCGAACTCATGGTGATCCTCCTGCCTCAGCATCCTGACTGCTGGAATTATAGGCATGTGCCACCATGCCTGGCTCTCTTGTTTTAAAGGTTTTTCCTGTCAGTTGATCATTGGCTATATCCCTGTTCTAGGTCTGGCAGTCTGTCTTTGCACTAATTGCTTCTGCTACCCATACCTTCAATCATGTTTTTAATCTCCTAAATTTATGTTTGAACTTTCTTATGGACTTCCACTCCTTTCTGTGCTGGGCATTCATGTTTTATATCTCTTTCTTTAACTCCTCGCTGTTTATTTGTGTCTTCTCTAGACTTGCTGATCATTTGTTTCATTATGGTTATTATCTGATTAGTTATATCTTCTTTAAATTTGCCAAGCACCTTATTAATACTCTTTCAGATCTACCTGCTGTGCAGCTTATGATTTCTTCCCCTTCCATGCCCTCTGAACTGGTTTATGGGAGTTGGGAGTTTTGGGAGACATTTTGTTGCCTTGTTTTTTCATGTATCTGATTTCGCTTTTCTTTTTTCTTTTCTTTCTTTCTTTTTTTTTTTTTTTTTTTGGTACTAGAGTTTACACTTTGGCCCGGAGTCCCATTCTTTGGGAGCAAGTGTCAATATTGTTTATGATCCTCCAAGGCAATCCAGGTATTGACATAGAGAACAGACCAATTTCCAGCTGCTACTACGTTACCTTAGCTATAGTAGTAAATTCAGCAACAACAATGGTATCAAATATCACTAGGCTATTGAAAACCCTGAAAACCACTCATGAACAGCTCTTAACCAAAAAGAGGACCATGAGTTTAGGGAAGATAGTTTGGCCACCCTTATGTTGCCCTATGGTAATTTCACACTACTAATTTCTGCTGGATGTAAGCTGCAGTGCCAGAGCTCAAAGATACCAATAGACTAAATGCCTTCTTCTTCAGGACCACTCCCTCTGATGTTTACTCCCACTAACCCTGGCCTCCCACAACAGAATACAGCCCTACAAGATTTCTGTTTAGTTCTCACAGTCTCTAACCTTTTCTCTTGGGCCTATCTCACCCAGTTTCTGTGGTAGGGTACCACTTCAGTCCTGATGCAAACTGACCTTCTGGGTGTTGGTCTCTACTTTGATCAGATCAGTCTGTTGATTGTCACCTCTTTTGTCCTATGCTGTGGAGAACCCAGGAACTGTGGGCAGGGTGCACATTTCTAGGCCCTCTTGGCTCTCCTGTGGGCCCTGCACAGGCTTTGCTGGGGACCAGGCCCAGATGGGCTGGGGCCTTCTGTCTCCAATGCGGAGTCCAAGCCATCATCATCATCAACTAGGATCAGGACACATACTTTCTGGGTCCTTCTGGATCCTGTGTTTGCCCAGGCAGGTGTTGGCTTTGGCTGCTCTTTACATTATTGTCCGCAGGAACTCAGTTCATTTTGGAGGATATTTATATAATAGCACTAAGTAGGCAAAACAAAAGTGCTGAGAGAGGAGTAATTTGGAATAAGGCTTTATGGAATACGGAAGGAGTGTTTGAGAAAAGTCATCACAGACTTTTTTCACTAACCTCATTGTATTTGCCCCCAGTAGTTTTTTTCATGTTTTTTTGAAAGCTTTATTGAGGCATAGCTGATATAAAGTAAGTTGTGAACATTTAAGGTGTACAATTTGATTATTTTTACATATGTGTATACCTGTGAAATTATCACCACAATCAAGCTAATAGAATATCTGTCACATCTAAAACTTTATGATCCTTTTTCTTTTTTTCATGCTAGGGTTCAAGCCCAGGGCCTCATGCATGCTAAACATGGCTCTACTGCTGAACTATCCCTGGCCCTTGTGACCCTTTGTAATTCATTTCTTTACTCAACATCTCCAGGTAGCCACTGATATGCTTTTTGTCACTGTAGATTAATTTGTGTTTTGTAGAATTTTGTGTAATGAAACTGTATCGTAAGTACATTTTTTGATATAGCTTCTTTCACTCAGCGTAGTGATTATGAGATTCATCTCTGTTGTTGGATGTATCAGTAATATCTTATTCCTTTTTAAATCTGAGTAGTATTCCGCTATAGTGATATAGTACAATTTGGTTACCCATTCACCTTTTGATGGACATTTGGGTTGTTTCTAGTTTGGAGCTATTACAAATAAAACAATTCTGTACATTGCTGTTCTTTGTATAGACATGTGCTTTCATTTCTCTTGAGTAAAGCCAAGTGATAGAATGGCTGAGTCATGCGTGGGTTGTATTTTTAACTTTCCAGAAACTGTCAACATTTTCCCATCAGTGTGTGAGAATTCCAGGTGTTCAACTTTATGGTCAACATTTAATATGGCAGGTCTTTTAAATTTTAGCTGTTCTAATGGCTATGTGGCAGTACTTCATTGTGGTTTTAGTTTGTATTTCACTAACAACCAGTGATAGCTAGCATCTTTTTGTGTGCTTATTTACTACCCATATATTTACTGTGGTGAAATCTCTTGCCCATTTTTAAATTGGCCTGTGTAGACTGGGGATTTAGCTCAGTGATTAGAGTGCTTGCCTTGTAAGCACAAGGGCCTGAGTTCAATCCCTGGCACCACCAAAAATAAATAAATAAATAAATTGGCCTGTGTATTTATCATTTTTGCTGTAAGATTTCTTTATATATATTCTAAATATGTCCTTTGTCAGATTTATGCTTTAAAAAAACTCTCCTAGTGTCTTAGTTACTTTTCTTGTTGCTGACATAAAATACCTGACACCCACAGTTAAAGGAGGAAAAGTTTATTTTGGCTCACAGTTTGTAGAAGTTTCAGTTCATAGTTGGCTGGCTCCAAGGCAGGGTGCCATGGTCAAGGGGAATCATAGAAAAGAAACAGTTCATGATGGGCAGAAGGCAGGAAGGCAGTAAAGCAGCGAAGTAGCAAAGCACCAAGCCAACAGACAGCAGCAAACGACAAGCAGTGACCCTCTTTCTGTTCCTTATAGTCTGTCAAGGTTATACACCCTTAGGGTGAGTAGCACTCACTGCCAAAGTAGGCCTTTCCGTTATCCACACCCAGAACTATGCCATACTAATCCATGGACTAATTTAGTAATCACACACCCTTGATCACAGAATCACACACTCTAGATCCAGCCACCTCTGAAAAGCCCCACCAACGACTGCATGAGGGTTTGCAGGGACATCTAGACACAAGCCATAATACCTAGTCTGGCTGGTTTGCTTGCATGCTTGCTTGCTTCCTTTCCTTTCCTTTCCTTTCCTTTCCTTTCCTTTCCTTTCCTTTCCTTTCCTTTCCCTTCCCTCCTTCCCTTCCTTCCTCCTTTCTTCCCTCTTTCTTTCTCTCTCTTTCTCTCTCTCTTTCTTTCTTTCTTTCATTTCAATAATATCTTTCAATGGGTTGATTTTTGTCCCACTATTGAGACCTTTCTTCTAATCTATATAGTAGTCTATGTATTTTGAAATTTTTCTGTTTTGGTTTGCTTGTGTAAGCTTTGGGACTTTATTCACCTGTTCCTTTCCAACACCCTGTCCCCCAGTTTGGATAGTTGTCTCGTGCACATGCTGATCAGTAGCAACTGACATCTTGAGCAGCCCCTGCTGAACTGTTGCAGAGCATGCTCTCCTGTAACTCTCTTTTTAGGGACTTTGTCGTATAAATTCTAGCCAGTGTGGCTTCCCAAATTCTCATTCCCATCTCATAGTTGCCTTGTTCAGGCTCTTTTTCTGCACCACAGACTGTAGTCAGGAAGTTGGGCAGTTGGTGGGCTCACCTTATTTGCTTTCCTCCTTTCTTACTGTGACTATAGTGGAGTATTTGAAAACTACTATTTCATGTATTTTATCCAACTTTCTAGTAATTTAATGCAAATCTTAAGCCTGGTCCCTGTTATTACATCTTGGCAGAAAGTAGGAGCTGTTTCTCTATATTTTTTCTTGAGAAAAAATTTTATGTTTAAGCCATTTTAGTTCCAAATTTGTATTAAGCTGTCAAATCCATACTTCTCCGAACATTCACTGCAACTGATGTTCCAATCAAATGGATAAGAAGACGAAATTTTTTTCTTGATAATTTTCTTCCCAAAGCATCCAATATCTCTGGTAGTTCATGTTGCTTATTTGTACGCTTACATAAGTATGGGAATTATATGAGTTGTGTAAAGCTGTATTTGATATTCCTGGATCATGTTTAAAAACACAAATTATATAATAACAGTTGAGTGTGAAACATGAATTAAGAGCTTATAAAGATCTAGCTGAGTACATTTGGGGAAAAAACATACAATTATTAGTTATTTTGCGGTTGAGATTTTTGAATGACTAAGTATTTGTTTTGGGTATTTTGCCTACTTTGACCACACACATCATCAATCCTCATTTAATGGCATAATTTTAGACTTCAAACTAAATTTTGTTTTTGGTTGAAGGTTTAATAAAATCTTCCAACCAATTTGCATAAGTAAAAACTGGTATAATTTGAAGAATGGCATTCTTCCTAATAAACATTAGCTAATTCAGTTGACCACATTGAACCTCTTATTTGTAAAATAAGATCTGGATTTACTAAATCCCAACCCTAAAACATTCATTTCCTTTCATAAATTTGTTTTAATACTTTATATTTTCTAGTTTTTTTAAGCCAAAATGTAATACTTTAAAGTGCTTTGTCATTTGGAAAACATGACATCCCAAGTTTAATGTATTTATCTCAAAAAGAGAGAACAGCGTTAAAAGTGTCTCATTGTATACCTTTTTTGGAAACTGTTCTGCTATGCGTCCCAAAGAAAGAATAGCTATTACAGGTGGGGAAGGTAGGTTAATTTGAGAAATGTGACTAATAGACTATGTTTCTCAATGGCTCATAATTCAGAAGACATCATCAGAAACAGATTTAAGTGTAAAACCAGTTATAGAACATCGTAATTATTAATTTGGTATTCAGTTTATAAATTTATTTCATTCTGTTTAGACATTTTAAATAAAGGATTTGTTGGGATAAAATCAGACTTCTGGAATGCTTGTGATTCTGGAGATATAAGCCAGTAAGAATTGTAGGTACATTGTTCCTTGGGATGTCAGATTGTAATATCTAGCACAGAGATTCTTGAGATGTGGAGAGTCTGAACTCCTAAAACCATATTCAGGTTTTTATGAGTATGTGCATTTCTCTGAGACAGGGTCCCATTTCTTTATCTAGATTCTTTTTATTTGGGGGAGGAGGATTGAGATAGGATCTTGCTATATATTCCAGACTGGTCTTGAACTCACTGTGTAGCCTCAATCTCCTGGTGGTCCTTCTGCCTCAGCCTCCCAAGTTATGGGGTTACAGATATGCACCACTATGCCTGGCTGAATGGTGTCCTGCCCCCTAAAGCTTGAGAACCACAGATGTAGTGGGTCTTGAATATAGCTCATTACTGATTTGGCAGCCCCTCCTTTACAAAACATTTCCATCTTCCCTGTCAAAAGACTGCATTCTGTATTCTCTCATTGAAGGAAAAACTTGGTCTACTCTGTTAGGACCTTGTGAACCTCACATGTTTACTGAATGGTGGTGACAGAGCTACATGGGATACCAGATAGAGTGGGGTGTGGCAACCTTTATCAGTAACCTTATGACAAAGTTATACACAAAGCCTTGTGTATGGAATGTATGTAAACTGAGAAATAATTCCTTTTCACCCTTCACCCATTTGTAGTCCTAAGGATGGAACCCAGAGCAAGCACCACCACTGAGCCACCACATTGGGCTTTTAAATTTTGTTTTGAGATAAGGTCTTGCTGAATTCCCCAGGAAGGGTCCACTGTGTGATCCTCTTGCCTCAGCTTCCCAGAGTAGCTGAAATTACAGGTACAGGTGCATGCCACTGCAGCGGGGTTGGCTATTGCTTTCTTGTTTGTAATTTTACCCACCGACATTATGTTAATTTGTGTATATGTGTGTGTGACATATTTCCTTACTCTGTCTTTTGGATATTAATACATTTACTCCCATATGCTTTTGCCAGTAGTTTAGGCTTAATCATAGACTAGCCTTGCTTTGGGGAGGGCTTATGAAACCCAGAAAAGTTCTCATACCATCCTTGGGCTGCACTCAAGAAAAAAGTGGGGATTTGATTTTTTCAGATAGTATGGGACCTATGTAATTGGAGCAAACAAGTTCCTATGAGATGGCTTAGAACCAGATAAAATTCTTCTAGATTACTCTAAGTTATAACACTTACAGCAAAGAGCAGCATGTTCCAATACGGAACCAAATCACTTCTTCACAGAAGTTACTGATTTACTTTGTGGAAATCTGGCATATGCCTTTAACGGCTTCTGATAAAAATCCAACCATAAATAATTTTGTGTATTTGCTTTGCAGTGTTTAGAGTTACATAAACAAACCACTCAAAAAACCCTTTTGTATGTGTGCACATACACAAATTGTGTAACTCCTTTGGCCTTCTGTAGTTGAAGATACCCATAGTCATAGTCACTATTTTTGGTATTCAGATAAAATTTAGAATAGAAACATGATATGTTTTTCCATCTGACACTTAATGCTACTTAACTTTGTCTAAAAAAATAGAAATTTGAGCAAGTCTTACGAAATGGCAAACGGGTATAAGAATGAGCAGCTGCTTATGAGGGATTATATTAACCCTTTGGAAGGAAAATGTTCTCCTTTTGGACATAGGTTATTTCTGTGGAAGTAGTCTTTTTTTTTTTAATATGCAATCAGTTTATACATTGCCTTGTTATTCTTGTGTATAAGAAAAGCATTCTGCTATTCTTAGTTGTAAAAGGATCCCTGATTTGAACTGTATAGTTAAAAAATCTGAACAATTATTGGCTAAGTTTTTTTGAACTTTATTTCTCAAGATTATGATTTAGATGTTTTATTTACGCTTTCTTGGGAGCCATGAGGAAGAAAGGCTACTTTTCTTGGGAAGTCCTGAAGAACAGAGATTGCTTTATTACCTTTATTTAAAATTTTCACTTGAATTCCTACAGATTACTAAATTGTATTCTGGCTGGGAAAAACAAAGTAGTGAAGAAAAACATACGTGAGCTCTAATTTAATATAATTATTTTTGTGATAAAGCAAAAAGTACTTAACATTGTCTGATTCAAGAATGTGTTAAATTCTGCTTCTTACCCTTAAAACCTCAACATAGACATTTACTGAAGTCTATATTTTGTTGTGTTTGAAATAAGAAAATTAAAAGTCAGATTTTTAAAATTGTATGAAATTTGTTGTTGTCTGCTTTCTTGAATTTTAAATGATAAAAACCAAGCCAACTAAGTGTCTTAGTCTATATTCAATAAAAATCGTGTGCAATACATTTAAGAATTTTTGTACATGTTCTTTAAAATGATAATTTGTGGGCTGGGGATTTAACTCAGTGCTTAGAGTGTTTGCCTAGCAAGCATGAGGCCCTGAGTTCGATTCCCAGTACCAAAAACATAAAAAATTAAAAAAAAATGGTAATTTGTTTTAGGTGATTATGATTTTTTTTCGACTTTTATTTAAACCTGTATATATTGGGGCTGGGGATTTAGCTCAAGTGGTAGAGCGCTTGCCTAGTAAGCACAAGGCCTTGAGTTCAATCCCCAGCACCAAAAAAAAAAAAGAAGAAGAAGAAGTATGTATGTATATTATATTTGTATATTTGTGTTGACACAATAAACTTGTAATGATATCACTGTCAGAAAGCAAAAGACCTGTGACATCATGTTACTAGCTTGGCACACTTGTTTTAGTTGTATCTGGGACATGAGGGATAAAAATAAAAGATTGGTTGGCAAAGAGAAGGAGTTCACATGTGGAGAGGAAAGGCATAGGAAACATGAAATAGATCACATTGAGTCTGAATACTACCACAAAACCCACAATACAGTGGTATAGACAGCTATGACTGACTAGAGATTTGGCCCAGGTACTGGTTCTGGGCAACTAAAAATAATTTTTTGTTCACATATTCCCCTTCTTCCATGCTAGAATAAAAATTAGATGTCTATACACTCTCCTAACTAAACTGAATTCAAGATGGAGAGCATATGTCACTGCTTTGCAATGACTGAGGGAAGCTGGTCCAGATAACCTCTTGGAGGCCTGGTACTTCTAACTTAGGAAGCAGTCATGTGGCACATTCCTAAAGGAAGATTTCTTGCCTCTTTGTTTATCGTCTTAGAGAGTCTTACTTTACTGATGACCAGTTTTTTGTAGGACTGTATTTTCTATCAAATATTTTTTCTTATTACGTATTCAGATTAAAAGCCTGGGAAATATGGTTTTTGATTTTTATACATTCTTGAATAATTGATGCCTTATTTAAGAAGGAACCCATTGTCTTACTCTATAGGATTTGCATTTTTTTTAAACCAAATTCCATGTTGTATAAAGAGTATTTATTTAAATTGGCCTATTCAAATTTTATAAGTGCTAGGAATCTGTGAGCAAACAGCCAATGCAGACTGCATCAACTAATATGCATTTCTAGTATGTGTAACTAATAATGTGTTTCTTCACCAGATAAAAACTGATTTGACTTAAAATCATTTTAAATCACCAGTAATTTGAAAGTAAACTTAAGTGTCTAAATTATTTGCTTTACTCTGGATCTACAAGTATTTTATTTATACACGAGGGCATTGAGGTTTTTCTGGAGCGATTTATTTGGTATAGATTGTATCCACAACACTTGACTAATGGTATACCTATATTTGCTTTTGCCTTTAAATTTTGGTATTTTGAGGAATCTGATGAGTTTTAAAATACACTATTCAGCTGCATGTAGTGGTATATGCCTGTAATCCCAGCATTCTGGAAAGCTGAGAGCTATGAGTTCAAACCCAGCCTGGGGAACTTATGGGCTTAATAAGACTTTGTCTTAAAATACAAAATAATTTTTACCAAGTTTACCTTTAGTAGAAAATGTTATATGCTGATCTTTTAGAAAACTCACCTGACTCAACTCCTAGACCCTAGCTCTTACACCACCAAAAAGTGTAATCTGGGGCGATTGCTGCTGCAATTGTTCTGGCTTTCGCTGCTGCCCACAGCTATTTGCCACGTGGATCAACTGTTCTATGCCAGGCACTGATGTATTTCTTGATCTTTAAATAAAGAAAGTGGCTTATCTTCATTTTGCAGGAACTGAGACTGAAAGTTGCAGTAACTTGCCTAAGTAGGTTATGCTCTCGGGATTTCAACCCATGGAGCTGTGCCCCTCATTTCCACTCTGTGCAGTTGTTCTATCAGATACTCAGTTTTTTGAAAGCTTGGACTGACGTAAGTTTGCATCCAGATCCAATGGATGAATTTATAAATTAATTTTAATTTCAGGTGTGTTTTGCTTTAAGAAAACTAAATTTAGCGGGGCCTGGTGGCCCAAGCCTGTAATGCCAGCACTCTGGGAGGTTTGAGGCAGGATTGCAAATTGTAACCCAACCTGGGCAATTTAGCAACTTAGTGAGACCTTGTCTCAAACAATAAATATAAAAGTTGGAGATGTAGCTCTGTGTGAAAGCCCTGAGTTCAATCTCCAGGACTGCCAAAAAAAGAAAGGAAGGAAGGAGAGAGGGAGGGAGAGGAAGGAAGGAAGGAGGGAGGGGAGGGAGAGGAAGGAAGGAAGGAAGGAAGGAGGGAGGGGAGGGAGGAAGGAGAAAATCAGATCAAATACAATAAATATGTTTTGGAAGATCTAGGGTCTTCTGTTTTTGTTTTTAATTAAATGAACTTAGGGCAGGGGTTGTTAGGCTTCACTGGCCACAATGAGATTCTGTGCAAATTTATTTTATTTGTGATTGCTGGGATAGAACCTAAGCCTTGCACATGCTAGGCAAGTGCTCCGCCACTGAGCTATAAGGTACCACTAACTCATCACCCTTTTTTAGAACTATTGTGAATATAATAAATGTTATAATGATGGCTCAAAGATAACAGGGAAGTAATTTCTCAGTTTCTGTCATCTTTAAAAGGGTATAATATCTACATTATAGTGTAAACAGGTTGCTGCACTTTAGCTACAATGAGCAGCATTTCTATTTTAAGACTTATTAAGAATGTTTTCAGAGCACCTCAAACACCATCTCCTCAGCCAACTTGGTCCAGTTCTCCCTCAGAAGAATTTCATCTCCTTCTCCAGGTTCTCTTAACACTTAGACACATGCAGTTCTGTAAGAGATTCTTTTACCTCACTACTCTTTCTCCCCAGCCCATGCCTCATCACTAAAGATGGAAACTAGCATGGTACCTAGCACTTGGCATAAAGTGATAGGGTCTGTGATATCCAACCAATTAACCAAATGGATCTCTGAAAAGTCTATGCTATGTTTTGGAAAATGGAATACAGCCATTTTATCTAGGGCCATTTGTTTAAAATATAAGCAGCACCAGCCAGCCAGTTCCTTTTTCTGAAGTTACAAGTGTATCTCCTATCTATGAAGATTTAAAAAAAAAAAATTGTGCTCATTTCTCCTTTATATTTGACATTAAGGAAAAAAAAAAGAAAATAATATGCCTTTTTTTGAGTTTGATCCCCAGCCCCGAAGGAAAAAAAAAAAAAGAAAATAATATATTTGACATTATCTCATAAGTTTGAAATATTTTATTTGGTTATTGTGGAAATGCATAAAGTACAAAAACACCATTTTAAGTTGCTTATTACTTCCTATAGTCACATTTGGATTTTTGATAAAATCTTGTTATAACTTTATTTGATGGCTCTCTAGTTTTTAGACTGTTTTGTAGCATGAGAGACAGTGACTTTAGTTTTGATCCTACAATCTTAGTTTATCCTTGTTCTATTGTACTGGCACATTTGACTAGACCTTTCAAACAGCGTTTTTCAGGGGCTGGGGATTTAGCTCAGTGGTTACTTGCCTCGCAAGCACAAGACCCTGAGTTCAATCCCCAGTAGCCCCCTCAAAAAAAAAACCTCAATACTGTTTTTCATATGTTGCAAGCTTCTGTAATATAGATTGCTTTCTATAAGAAGATAATACTCATGACATTTATAAAAAATTGGTAAGTTGTCTTCCTATTGAAAAATGGAATTAAAATATTATATATATATTTAAATTGAGATTAATCAAATGGCCTAAGGCAATAATTTATTTTTGATTACATGATTTTCTGTGTGAATCTAATGTATAAACTTACTTGATTTCTCTTAAAACTCCCAATAAGCATTTTATTTTATTTTTAGTACATGTTTGTGATATGTAATAGATACATCCATTGTGGGGAATTAGTACATATACATATTACATCTTGATCCTTTTTATTTCCCTTTCCCATCCCTCTCCTCTCCCCTCATCACCAGATACCCCTCCCATCTCCACAAAATTTATCTCCCTGTTTCCTGTCATCTGTCTTTTATTTATCTCTTTATTTATACTTCGGGTTTCTCATATAAGAAAAACAATACAATATTTAACCTTCTGTGTATGATTGATTTTACTTAGCATTGTGTGTTCAGTGTGCATCCATTTTCCCGTAAATGACTCAAATTTATCTTTGATGGCTGAGTAGCACTACTCCATTGTGTATAAATACCACATTTTCTTTATCCATTCATCTATTGATGGACATACAGGAAACTTTTCTGAGTTGTGCTGCTATAAACATGGAAATGTATGTGTCATTGTAATATGATGTCTTTACCTCTTTCACAAAGATACCCAGAAGAGGAATGACTAGGTCAAATGGAATTTCTATATTTAGTTTTTTGAGGAATCTGATGATTTTCATAGTGGTTGTAATAGTGTACATTCCCACCAACAATGTAGAAGTGTTGGTTCCTTTTCCCCCTACATCCTTGCTAGCATTCGTTGGTTTTTGAGTTTTTGATGATAGACATTCTTTCTGGAGTAAAATGGAATCTCAGTGTTGTTTTGATTGCATTTGTCTAATGGCGAAAGATGCTGAACATGTTTTCATATGCTTATTGGCCATTTGTACTTCTTTGGAGAAGTGTTTATTTCAATTGTCCATTTTTTAATTGAATTTTTTATTTGGGATGAGCCTAATTTTTGTTGTTCTCTGATAAGCATTTTAAAACACCATTTTCTTCAACTTTCTTCTAAAAAAAATGCTGGTTTTAAAATATATTTAACAGGAGCTGGGGATTTAGCTCAGTGGTAGAGTGCTTGCCTAGCAAGTACAAGGCCCTCAGTTCAAACCTCAGTACCAAAAAAAAAAATATATATATGTATATATGTATGTATGTATTTAATAGGAAGACAGACAAAAGAAAAATAATGGGAGTTACTGCTTTTTATATAAACCCCACAAACCCTCAGATTTAAAAGCTAAATTCGGGTCAAGGCCTGGAGTTGTAGTTCAGTGGTAGAGCATATGCTTAGCATGCCTGAGGCCTTGGGTTCAGTACTCAGCACTTAAAAAAAAAAGTTTGGGTCACAACCTAAATTTAATTTCTTCTAAAACTGGGATACGTTTAATAGACTTTGAGCTCATAATTTGTACATAGTCTTTTTGTCTATTCTCATTCCTCAACCCACATGTTTTCCATATGTGTGTTTTTATCTGTCCGATACCTTTTTTTTCGTTTCATCTTTACTTGATTGACATTTGAATCTAAGACTGTCCATACCACTGTCTAAACGTCCTTATCCAACACAATAGGCACCAGCTACATGTGGTTATTTAGCGCTTGAGAAGGGGCTGGTCTGAATTGAAGTGTCTATATGAACACTTAGTACTAAAAAGTATATAAAGCTCATTAATTAATAACTTTTTATGTTACATGTTGAAACAGTAGTATTTTGGATATATTGCCTTATATCCTGCCCTTGGTTTATTGGAGTTCTTCATTGGGAAAGAGAAGAGAGTTCCTGACATTAAATTCTGTCCCTGGGAAAATAGAGGTTTTGCTGTTACTGGTGCTATCCTCCTGTGCCCCAACCTCAGAGAGAACAAAAATGGCACCTTGGGCATAGGGTTGTTCCTGCCTTGGCAGCTCCTGCCTTAATGGCTAAAGGATTTAAAATGCAAACCAGTATATTTGCATTACTTTTCTTTGAACTTGTGTCACTATTAAATTCCATTCCATTATATCTAAATGATGATTTAAATGTATAAAGGGGCCAGGCAAGTAACAGAGGAATGACTTCATCCTATAGTAGTCAGTATGCGATGATATATGTACTATTGGCTATGTGCTCTTTATTTTTAATTTTTTTATTGGAATAGTTTTATTAGTACATGTTTACAGTGCATAATGATAACATTCGTCATGGGGAGTTGGTACATAAACATAACAACTTCTTTTTACTTTCCCTTATATGTCCTCTGTAGAGAGTAATTGTATTCCTGTTCAGCTGTTTGTTGCCTCATGGAAATATATCTTTCCGGTTTCCAAGAGAAATCAAAAATCTGGATTTTTATCAATATTAAGTTCCCCAATTCTTAAATACTGACAAATGCAAAATTTCAAAATACTTAACACTCCTCAAAGTAAACATAACTGTAGTCTGAGTGCTGCTACTTTGTTACTTTGGACCTAACAAGATGCTTCTTGGAAATTAATACAGGTTTTAGGTCCTTTAGATGACTCAGTTAAAGTATACCATATATAAAGTGAGATTGGAATCTGTAGTTGATAAATGGCTTTTGAATTTTACACTGTTTAGCGAATATTAATCTCAAAGTAGTGAAATTGTCTTTTAGTCTGTTTTTCAAATACTGTTACAGTTTTGATTTTTTTTTAGTATGTTTTTTTAGCATACTTTCAGTTTCTATATGAATGTTTTTCTGCTCTTTATTCTCTTCTGTTGCTTTTCTGCAGTTCATTTTAATACAAATTGAATTTTTCTGAACATTTAGAATGCTTAGGTAAGGCTGGGCTGCTTGCTGAGATTTCTTAATTCCCTCCCATTCCCCACCCTCACCTGAGTAGTCTTTCCTTTATCTCCATTGTCCCTAGCTGCTGTGTCTCTTTCTTTTTAGTGTGGGCTTTGTGTTTGAAGAGCTCTTGGGGACTAGGTTTCTCCAGCCCTGAACATAGCAGCCTACCTACCCTGTACTCACTTGAGTATTAGAGTGGGCTACACTGTTCCCTGCTACAGCTGCCATCTCAGATTGGCTCACAGAAATTCTCAGTGAGCTGGTTATTTGGGATTCTCCTTCTGAGATTACCCAGACAATCTGTGGCTTACCTCTGCTTTCTTTCTTTCACAGATACAAATAATAGGCAGTTCTTGAGGCTATTGATCATTCTTAGAGAATACTTGACTGTACCCATTATTTTGTGTTTTTCAGGGGTTTTTGGATTTGCTGTTGTATGTGGGATATCAGGAAGGTCCCAAACTGTTGCTCTGTCTTCCCAGAAAATCCAGATGTACTAAACATATAACCTGTTATATGGAGTGGCAGCACAAAGTCATTCATCTTTTAATAGGTTTACAAATTATATTTAAGAACAGCAGTTGAGTTCTTTCTGTAAAAGTTGGAAAAGGTTAAGCAGTCATTCACTGCTTCTTATAAAAAAAAAGTTTTTACCAGAAAAAGAATCATACAAAACTTGAAAAAAATATGGCTCATACTGTTGAAAGTGGTTTGTTTCTGGCAGTGTATAAACTCTCACTTCCAACCAGAGGCATATGAGCTAGTATAGATTGCACTACTACCCTTCCCTGGTTTATTCGGAATTTGGTACCCAAATCAAGTCTTATAAACCACTGAAGACATGAATTACCATTCACAGTTCAGACTTGATCTTAACCAAGAAATTTATTGAATAGCACTTGTCCTTACTCCCCAAATATAGGGAAAAAAGAACCACTTTAAATTTATTCAGAAGAGCTCCACAGAGTAGTGTATTTATTAAGAACCAATTTGTTCAGTTTCACTCACAGAAAGTCAATACAGTATTGAAGTGCACTTGTATTTCAAGTTCCTTTATCCACAAAAAGGATAATGTCTATGTACTTGGAGGGGGCTGTTATTAAATGGATTTGCCATACTACAATGATCTGAATCTTGGAACTTAACTTTCAGTATAAAAAGTTCATTTCATAGGATTTCTGTGATATGCTTTTTAAAATGAAACTAAACTAAAAAAAAAATAGGAAAAC
This sequence comes from Hystrix cristata, assembly GCA_004026905.1. Classification (NCBI taxonomy): domain Eukaryota; kingdom Metazoa; phylum Chordata; class Mammalia; order Rodentia; family Hystricidae; genus Hystrix; species Hystrix cristata. The sequence goes on from PVJO010000203.1 coordinate 28,035, forward strand.
TGAACACTACTTCTAATTGTAGGTATTGTGTTTGATGTCGTAAATATGTGTATTTTTCTCCCCTCAATTTCTCTTTCAAGGTCTCAGCCAGTGTCTTCTCCAGTCATCCTCCAGTTTGGTCACGCAGAGACCCTTCTTCCACTACTTTCTCTCATGGGATACTTCAAAGACAAGGAACCCCTAACAGCTTATAATTATGAGAAACAGAGGCATCGGAAATTCCGAAGTGGCCAAATTGTACCTTATGCCTCAAACCTCATGTTCCTGCTTTACCATTGTGAAAATGCTAAGACTCCTAAAGAAGAATTCCGAGTGCAGATGTTACTGAACGAAAAGGTGTTACCTTTGGCTCACTCACAAGAAACTGTTTCTTTATATGAGGATCTGAAGAATCACTACAAGGACATCCTTCAGAGTTGTCACACCAATGAAGAATGTAAATTACCTAATGTAAACAGCACATTTGACGAGCTCTGAGTAACTGGAGATCATCTTTAAGTACATCAACGCTTTCCTGTAGGGACTGATTACATATTTGTAATAGGTAGGCAATCCCTTGGTTACAGAGAGCTTTCATATTACTTGGGTATTTCTGTCTTTTTACAGAAAAATGTTAAGTTTCTTTTGGGATCTGGACATCATAAGTAAATGATTCTTCACTGGAGCAACTCTCTCTTAAGGAAAAAATTACTTGAAGAAACAACTGGCACTGTGTGTTTACAGAAATGAAAAATTTCTATCTTATATAAGAAACCTCATACTGAGGTATAGAATAGGATTTGAAAATGAGGCTTGAAAAAAAAATGAAAATGATACTTGAAAAGTGCTGAACTATCAACATATACTGTCAATTGAATGATCCATAATTTGGTTTAACTAAGTCAAGGAACTTTATCAATTGTGCCACAATGCTCTCTTTTTACCTCAGGTGGGACAGTTGTAGTGTTATTTGTCTTTCTTATATTGTGATAACCTGGGATTATCACCTTGGAAGAAAGCTAACATCTGTCTGAGAGTTGAAACAATGTTAAGAAACAGGATGGTTTAAAAGGACATCTTCACTGAAGCAAGACAAAAAGCATAATAAAATAAATATTTTTGCTAATAGTATTTATAAACTATTTGAACACTTTTTTAAAATATTCTTTTAACCTCCTGGTAAGAAATTGGAAGGCTATCTTAAATTATTATCAGACCTGTTTTATGTCTATAATAATGGAAGGACAAAGAGGACCATTAGCAACAAGTCAGATGGATAGAATCAAAATCTTTACATTTTTTGCTTAACTATCTTTTTCATCTGTTACTTGATTTCCATTTTTATATTTTGTTATTATGTGAAATGTATCATTTGGTTGTTTGATTTTTTTTCTTTCCTTTTTTTTTTTTTTTTGTTTAAATAAAGACTCCACCCTGGTTGGCTTAGTCTCACTGATTTGAACCTATTTTAGAGAAGATTCTGAGTTGTATCAAATGCCATTAAAGTATTTGCTAGTATAAACAAAATTCTTGTGACTTTGTTACAGATCTTTTCTGTTCTCCTTGTCAGAATTCAGTTAGTAATAGATGATAAAAGGTTTGAATTTCAAGCAGCTTTGATTAGTCAGGCAACATAAGGCAATTTTATTCTAGTACAAAGTTCTTCAAACAAATAGCATATTAGCTTTCCTGCTGCTGGTATAAAATACCCAGCACCTGCAATGTAAAGGAGGAGTGGTTTAACATGGTTTATAGCAGGAGTAGTGAACCTGTGGCATGCATGGTACTGTACTTATTTTTCTTTTAGGACAAAAGATGTTAATGTATGAAGTTTTTTTCTAAACTAAAACCTCAGTATTCAGGTTTAACTACAGTGTTGCACTTAGTGATAAATAAGTGGGTTTTGGATTGCAGTTTGGACACTCATCTCTAAAATGTTTGCCATCACTGGCTTACGGTTTCAGAGAGTTCAGTCTGTGATTGGCTGGCTCCAAGGCAGAGACATCATAGCTGAAGGGTGTGGTGGAAGAAAGCTGCTTAATTCATGGTGACCAGGAAGCAGAACAGAGAATAGAGCCAGAGAAGAAGGGGTCAGGGAGCAGTTATAGACCTCCAAGATCATGCCTCCATCATTCACATTGACATGCCCAGAAGTGTGCTGTACTGACATTTTAGGTGGCTCTCAAGTCAATCAAGTTGACAATTGAGCTTAATTGTCACAATAGATTCTTGATGAATTTTAATTCAAATTCACTTTAAAGATAGTATCTTTGAAAGGGAAATTAAAGATTTTTGTTAAAAATATGTAATTACTTTTACCAAATAGATGCAGTAAACTCAATTTACTGAAATTAATTTTTCAGTAGTTTCCTTTTGAGAGCAGACCATATAAAAACTAATATGTTAAGGATTTTGCATGTGTCTATGTACAAATTGTTAATGTGTGACTTGAATTAGGATACTTTCAGACAAATTTGTTAAAATTGGAAAGATCAGTTTTAGGGTGGCTTTGTGTTTTGTTTTGTTTTGTGGTGTTACAGAGATTGCACCTGTGCTAGGCAGGCACTCAATCATTGAGCAGCATCCTCACCCCTTTTCATTTTTTTATTTTGAAACAAGGTCTTGCTAAGTTGCTCAGACTAGCCTTGAACTTGGTATCCTCCTAGCCTCAGCCTCCTAAGTAGTTAGGATTACAGGTGTGCAGTACCATGACTTCCTCATTTTACACTAAAAAAAAATTAGGACAGGGGATGTACAGTAGCTTAGTGGTAGAGTGTTTGCCTAGCTTGTAAGAGGCCCTTAGTTCAATCCCAACCACCGTGAAGGGGGGAATCTTTTTTTAGTACCAAGAGTCAAAACATTTTCTAGTTTAATGCTTAATTAAATTTTTAATCAATGAAATTAGAGATAAGATTAAAAATCTTAAATGCTTTCTTACAAAAATGAGGGTACCTTTAAAATTATGTTAATTGTTGGATTATGTGACTTTGCCAATACCTCCTTAAATTGATTTTCTAAGGTTAAAAAAAGTTACACTGGGGCTGGGGATTTAGCTCAGTGATTAGAGTGCTTGCCTTGCAAGCACAAGGGCCTGAGTTCGATCCCCGGCACCACAAAAAAAAAAAAAAAAAAAAAAAAAAAAAAAAAAAAAAAAAAAAAAAAAAAAAAAAAAAAAAAAAAAAAGTTACACTGATGAGTTAGTATAAGAAACAAGCCAACATTTGGGGGCTTTATATATGGTATTTATGCAATGTAAAGCTGAAGGACTATTTCAGCATAACATTTTCAAAAACAGTTATTCCAGAATGGCAAGTATTTAGAAATGGACATGATACACATTAATTCATATATTCTCTCAGAACACACTTTCTAGAAAGAAGATATTGTGGATGTTAGAAGGAAAGAATCCTGGGTTCAAACCACAGGATTCTCTTTCCTGTGGAGAAAAACTGGTGTGTGTTATGACAAGGGAGCATTATAGTAGTGTACATTTTTCTATCTTGTTTGACCTGAGAATTTCAAGAAGAACCTCTTAAAACTATTGTAAATGAGTATGTATTCATGAATTTTAGGATTAACTATGCCATTTGGGGCTGGGAATACAGCTTAGTGATAGAGCACATGCTTAACATGCATGAGGTCCCATGTTCTATCCCCAGTGCCAATAAATAAATAAATAAACAAACCATGCCATTTTGGTTTCTTTCAGTTGAGAGGATGATGAATCATGAAATAAAATACAAGTGGGGAAAAAAATGTACTCAGTAAATCAGAGCAAATAAAATATGGAAGATCATTAGTATTTTCTTAACTGCTTTATGATTTTTTCACTAATAGAAAAATGGAAATCCATTTTGTTAAATCTGAGGTGTCAAAACTATATATATTGAAATTAGAAAAGATGCATAAATTATTGCTCTTCAGGTGAAGTTCATAAAGCACATAGCTGGTAAATGCTGTTGATGTGTTGGTGTTCTCACTGTTCATTGTTTCTGCAAAATACTGGTTGTCTTGGCTTGTCTTTTATAAATGTGCAGATAAGAGAATGAATCAATAAGCACTCATACTCGCCTTATCAAAGTTAATACTGTAGAATTTGTTTTAGATCTGAATAAGAGCAGTTTTGAGGATTTTATATACGTCCCTGATTCTGTTTTTCTCATTACCTGCCTAGAAGCAACCATCAACATAAAAGTCAGTATTCAGTATTCCATTACTTGCTTGACTTTGAAAACTTGTATTATTGTAGGCATTTTAAATTTTTCTATAAAAGGACTTAAACTCTTATATTTCTTTCGTGAATTAGAGATTTAACTACAGTATTCAAAAAAAAAAAAACCCTGGTCATTTGGAGCAAACTTAACACTTTGAATTCATGAATATGTATTAGTTACTTTTCTAGAGTCAGTGGTTTGCAAGAGAGCAGATGTAATACAGGACACTACAAGTTAAAACATTCACCTACACAAGCCAAATGCAGGAAGAGTGCAAGAACATCGATCTATGAACTAGACACCTGAAAGATCCAATCAAGGGCTGGGAGCCCACAGCAATGTCCCATGTAGGTCCATGCCTGCAAAAAAAGGCTGAAGAAACCTATACTGGAACCAGGATATGATGCTCACTGCAGAGCAGAGCTCCCCTGAAGCAAACAGCAGCCATCCTCAATGACAGCAAAGCCCCGAGCTACTTCTGTGATGAGAACGGTCGAGTTCCCTTCTGGAGTACCACCCACAACAGAGCTGCTTCTGGGAAAGAGTCGGCCAATATCTTCTGCTCCCATTCTCCTTTAAACTATGTTGGGAATAATCCTCAGATGGATCCTCTATGCTCAGAACCACACTAACTCAGTCTGGGTGTTATTTCTCAAGTTGACTGCAATGATAAGTCGACCACAGTACCTGTGGAGTGCTTTTTATGTATACGCAGCTTTAGTCTGTGTGCATATAAAGATGACTGAATCTAATTCTTTTACTCAAGAAGATTGTCTTTTAAAAAATACCTTAAAAACAATTAAGGCTGGTATGGTGGCACATGCCTGTAATCCCAGTGCTTGGGAGGCTGAGGCAGGAGGATGGCTGAGAGTTTGAGATCCTGTCTTCAAAAAAACAACATAAAACAAGGCTGAATTGAAAAACCTTACAATCAAATTTGCTTGGTGCCTCATGCTAACTTTTTAGTTTTGAATATAAATTATCAAAAACTATGAAAATCTTATAGGAATTGTTTAATTTCATTGTTAAATAGACTCATATAGTCATCTTTAACTATATATGTAGTCGAATGGTACCAGGTGGGGTGGATGTGCCAGTAATCCTATTACTCTGGAAGCTGAAGCAGGAGGATTGCCACAGCTCAAGGTCTTGCTTTACCTGCCATCACCATCTTCTTGCTTGTTGGCTGCCCTGTAAGGCAGGGATAGGCTGACTGGGGCTGGCATTTTCGATCTCTAGTTTTTCAAGGCTGATTATTTTCTGGCGAGGTTTTATTTTCAGGGAAACAGTATTTTAGAAGCACTTTTGTCAGTAAGTTCATGTGCTCACTGGTATTTGGGAAAACAAGTGTATAAGATCCCGTCTTAAAACTGTCTAATGTTGCGGAGCATAATGTAACAAGGTACTTCATGATTCTCAGTATTCAGCAATGTACCTGGTACCTGGTGTACCTTTTTGTTATGTATAAAATAAGTCCTGTATTAATAGTTGCCATTGAGTAAGAGAAATACCTATTTATACCTGCCAAGCACTGTAGGTAACACAATAAAAATAACACAAAAAATGTGTTCTTTTACTCAATCCCCATTGTAGCATGAGAAGCTGGTAGTATGAAACCTATTTTGATGATGAGGAAATTGAGATTGAGAAAGGGACCTTTCTAGCACTTTCAACATTACTCATATTTGTTAAAATTGTGTCAGTGATAGAAGTGGAATTTGGTCTTAGTTCATTTGAGGCTTTTTGGTGTGCAGATTGTTTCAGTAACAGACTAATTGTAAACTAATCTCTCGATTCTTCTCACCATTGCTATAAAAATGCTTTTCAAAATGCTGCTACCCTTTGCCCTCTATAGTCATTGGCTGTAATTGCTCAGGCCAAGTTGCAGGAAATGGAAGATTGAAGAACGTGTGATCAGATCCTCATGTGACCTTTTCTAAGACAAGTTATTTCCTTTAACTGTTCCCCTACTGGATCAGCTGACTGTACCATGTACCTGATCCAGAAGGCTTGAGCTAACCAGAGGATGAGGCAGGTTAATTGATCTTGTGTTATGTCCGGAGGTGGACTGTGAGCTGCTGCCCTGCTAGAAAAGGCAGCTCCCGGTGATTGTAATCCCAGCTAAAGTAAAAAATTAAAGAAACCGAGTTTAAACTAAGAGAAGACAGTTTATTTAAACGTGGTGAAAAAGGGGGAAAAGGGAGATGATAGATAGCTACTCAGAGGGTAGGGAGCTTTTGAAAGTGAAATACTCGTGGATTTCTTGTCTGCAGCTCCTTTTACTGAGATCCTTGTCCCACATGGGCTCCTGGAATCTGACTGGCTGGCTGGCTTGTCTTTCATCTTCTCCCTGGCTTGTCTTTCAGTTTAACCTTGGATTTCTTCTAGCTGTGACCCCTCCCTGTTCTTTGGTGGAGGGTAAGGTTATGGGTGGGCATTTTAAAACCAGATAATGTAGATTCAAGGATCAAATAAAGGGGAAGTTTGTGATTTCTGTGTTAATCACACTGCCTCTTTCCCGTAGCTAGTTCCTCTGCCTTTGTCTCTTTAACTGTTGGAATCTGCCTTTATGTTCCTAACTATTGGATTGTAGCTGTCTCTGCCTTTCGGAATCTGGTTGTAGTGGTCCAAGTTGCCCACCAATAATGTCTAATAAGGCCTTTTCCCTACCTATGGGGACCCCTGTCCCTACGCTTGTATTTTTAAACCGTTCCTTAGAATTATATGTGAAATATTTCTGAGAAAGTACAACTCAGGCCTTGTTGGAAATTTTGAATTAGTTCAAGAATGGGAGTAGTTACAACATAGATTCATTTTCTCTTTCATTGTTTTTATAAACAGAACTCTTTTTGAGTAATAACTGTGAGGCATAGTAATAGACATGGAAGGTAAAATATTTTGTGCTATTAAATAATTTATTTGCATACTGCACATGCATTAATGTTGTCCTTGTTTTGGAAAAAAACATGTCCCTTAGGATGTTTTCAGTTTTAGGAGGATTTCTGTGCTCTCATATAGCTGTCAGTCTACTTATGCCAGCCCTTGTAGGCTCACTTCTGTAATTTACCTGTCTATTCATAAAGCCAGGCACATTAGCACAATGCAGTGACAGCTGGCAGATACTTTCCCTGTTACCCATGATACAGAATTTTAAGGGGGATGAAAAAAGAGAAGAATTTACTGCTGAGTTGCCAAATGGAAGTTGCATATGTTGCCCCAGGCCAATGATCTCTGACCCACTTCTTCCTGTAAATTGAGTATGCTACTCTGACCATCATTTTTATAAGGATGTGTGTTACAGCAAATACAAATGACCACCCATTTGTTTTATGTGAACAGAATCTTGTTATATACAGACATTGCTAGAAAATATTTCCTTATCTGAGAACCTGACAATAAAACTTGATCTCCCAGCACCTGGGGGCTTGTATGCTGATATGTTTGCTCTTCCTGTGTATCTACTGCTAATTCATTTTCCTGAACCTCCTTTGGGGTATAGGGTAGGGAATTAGGAGGGCTATTCTTTCTGAGAGTGCCTTACTCATTTCCCACCCCCATTTTTATCTGGACCTTTGCTTTTCTTTTACGCTCTTTGTCCCTGTTGTATTTAATATGGACTTGTATCCCCAGGAGAGTCTCCTCAGAATGGGGCATATCCTAGAAGGGGCTGCTGGGGAGGCGTGAGTGTTCATAGGGCTGGCCACCTGCTCAAGATCCCTTTAGGGCCTAACATAAACCTGTACAACTGCATTTTCAGGGAGTAGATGTTTTTGACTGTCAGCTTATTATAGACAGCTAAGGAAGGTAGAAATATTATAGGCAGTCAGACAGGGCTGGGCCCTCAGTGGAGTCAATACACAAGAGGAGAATATGCTACAACTATGGCTGGAGGCCCATCCATTGAAGGCAGGACTCAAGAGAAGGCCAATATGCAGTGAACTGAAGGACACTCATCTGATCTGATAAAGTCTAGGTCACCCAGGTGGGTGACCAAGACCTCCAGATCCACCCCATCCTGGAATGTCTTTATTCTTTCCATGTTCCTTTGCCATGTGACCTTCTTCACCATTGGATCAATATTACCTAAGCAACTACACTTGTAATATTATTGGTTAATCATCATTTTGACACACATTGTACCCGCCTTGCGATTTTGCTCTATAAAACGTCCCCTGAAAAGAGCTCGTTAGCAACACACTTGGGTCCCCTCCTGTCCTTCAGGAGCTCTCTTTCTCTCTCAATAAATTTCCTACTCTTAACCGCCTTTGTTCCTTAGAATTCATTCTTCGACTGGGGAACATGAACTCAGCATAACTGACAACTAGCAGGTTGGGAGCTGTATTTTTTCCCCTATATCAAGCTTCTCTCTGCTTCCTCCCACAAAGAAGCTTATATGGTATGGGTCTTATGGCTGCTCTCAGTGGTTTGTCCCTCCTTCTCAGGTAGGGGAGTTCTTTGAGATCCTTCATTGCTTAGCTTTGTTGTAGATATTGTCTATGGGGTTTTGGTTTTGCCATTTAAATTACACTGTTTTCATAGGGAGCAGTAGGGAGGTTGGGCAGATTTTTTAAAATGCTAACATTGTCATTTCAGAGTTTTCTTGTCTTTTGGGGGATTGCATTTTGGAATCTGTTGAGGTATTAATCCACCATTTATGTATCTTCTTTGCTTAAATGTTTGTTCAAATATTTTGCCCTTTAGAAAAGTAGAAGGCTTTTTTGTTTTGTTGCGGTTTTTTTTGTTTGTTTTTTGTTTTTTTTTTGCTTTTAGAGGCAGGGTCATGGTCATGACATGTAATCCACATTGGCCTTGAACTCACTGCGTACCCGAGGCTGGCTTCGAACTTGAGATCCTCCTGCCTCAACCTGAGATTGCAGATATATGCCTCCCCCTGCACTCAGCTTGGTTTGTTTTATTATTGAGATATAATGTTCTTTATATGAATATTCAAGCTGCAAATCCTTTATCATTTATATATATATATATATATATATATATATATATATATAAAAACCAATATTTTCTCCCAGTCTGTGATTTCTTTAGCTCAGCATTACATTTATGACATTTATGTTGTTTCATGAGTTGTAGTTTACTGATTCTTATATTTCATTACGTGCTTATAATCTCTGTTCCCTTGATGGGCATGAGAGTAGTTTAAATTTTTTGCTACTAGAATAGTGCTGCTATTAACATTTTTGTGTCTTTTGGTGAACATACATTTTCTACGTATCCAGTTCTATTTGGAGTAGAATTGCTAGGTCATTAGGGTATGTATATGTTCAGGTTTGGTATACAAGTTGAGCATCTCTATTCTAAAAATCCAAAATCCAAAATGCTTCAAAATTTGAAACTTCTTAAATGTTGATATTAGATCACAAATGGAAAAATCCCACACCTGACTTTGTGTAATGAGCCATGGTAAAAACATAGGCACATTAAAAATATGTAAAATTACCTACATGTTATATTCATAAGGTTTATATGAAACATAAATGAATTTCATATTTTAGAATGGGTCCCCTTCCCAAGAATGAACCTGGAAATATTCCAAAATCTGAAGAAAAATCCTAAATCTGAAGCCATTTTGGATAAGGATAATGGCAAGAGAAACTGTACATTGCTAAACAGTTTTCTAAAGACATTACACCAGCATATACTGTCAATGACAATATGCATAAATGCCATTTAACTGACATTCTACCAACATTTTGTATTATCTATTTTTTTTCATTTGAACCATTCTTGTGATGTGGTGCTTCAAGAAAGTTTGAATTTGCATTTCTTTGATGAGTAATTAGATAATCTTTTAAAATGGCCAGTACATAACTTCTTTTGTTGTGCAACTCTTCTTTTGTCCATTTTTCTATTGGAGTGTCTACTTTCTCTTACGTATGTTTATAGGCTCTCTTAACTTTCAGACTTCACTTTTCATCTTTGATGTTTTGAAGTGAAATTGTGGAAATTCCTTTATTTAGTGTAAGAGAACAGACTTGAAACCTCATGTCTTTTTCCAATTCTGAATATTTCTCAGTATTTCTTTCTTTAAATATTTCTCATCCATTTCCTGTCCCTTCCTCAGATTCTTATTAGATCTGTGTTGGATCTTTTCAGTCTGTCTACCTTTAAGTCATTCTCCAAACCTCTTTACCTCCTTCTGTATATATATATTTTTTAACTCTTTTCCTCTCTATTCAACTTTCTGAGTAATTTCTTTATTACTGTTAACTTAAGGATGACTAGAGTTTATCCTATTGGTTGAGACCTTTTTTTTCTTTTTTAAAAAATTTCATTACTACTTTTTAAAAATATCAGTAACTTTTTCAATACTTTTTTTTAATACTAGGGATCCAGTATTTCTAAATTATTCATTTTCTTATTTACCTGTTTTATTTTTGCCTGTTTTTATCTTTTGTTTTCTTAAAATTCAAGTTAATCTTCAATTTATCTTTGACCAGTCTAAATATTTTGAAGTCTTTGTCAGCCTAATCAATAAAATTAATTCTAATTTCATTCTGAATAAAGTCATATTTTCATAGTTGATTTTGTTGCTGTCGATTTTTTTCATAGCAGATTTCTTTTTATTTGCAATGTCTTTGGCATACTTATTTAGCATAGAAGTCGTGTTTGTGTTTCCTTTTTCTCTTCTTTTTATTCTTTCTCTCCTCATCCCTACCTGTTTACTGGTTTTGCAACTGCGAAAACCATGTCTCATCATGACTGGTACGTGCCGGTTTCCTGTGTCACTAAGCCATTCTTTGTCACAGGCTTTGTCCTCCTGATTCCTGAGGCCCACTGCTGCTCCCAGCGCCCTGCCTTCTGAAGCCTACTGCTTCTCACGTCAAGGCACCTGAAAGTAGGTGGACAGAAAGTTGTTCTTCACCCTCTGAGTCCTGGGACCCTGGTTTCAAGTAGTAAGTCATCGATTTCCCATTCATTTGGGAAGTTCTTAGTACCCATTAAATTTCAGAAGTTAACCTCTCAGCCACCTCTTCCTGTCTCTCAGCCAGAAGAATTAGTCCTCTCACTGCTCTATGTTCTTCTGTTTCTGGTTCATAGAGTGTATTTTGAAGCTCTACACATTTTTTTTTAAATTTTGATTTTTATATTTATTACTATTTGAGCAGAGGGGATAAAGTGTGGCTTAGTAATTTTGACCAGAAATCAAATTATACATTTTTTAACTTTGTTAGCTATTTCCAACTGACACTGGACGGGGAGGGGGTTTCCAGGTTCTTATTCCTGCAAGCAAAGAATTGAATGGGCGAATTGAGGGCCGTAAGAAAATGTATTTAAGTAACAAAAGAAAAAGGAATTGGACCTATGTAAATGAAATAGCCACCTCTGCCACCAGGCAGTTAGAGTGCCCAAGAGAAGGCGGGGAGGGGGCGCAGCTAGGGAGCTAGCTAAAGATAGAACGTGGGGCTAGGGAGCAAGGGGGCTAGGGAGCAAGACAGCGAGCTCACGGTATCATTTCTATGCATCCCACTCAGTTTTCCTGAGAGTTTTCCCGATTATGTGAGAAGAGGGCATTTAGATTTCCTGCCCCAGGCTGACATCAGGTCTAGGCCACTCCCTCAGGTCACACCCATCTTCCCAGCCAGCTCAACCATACCTTTCCCCTACCTCACAACTATGAGGAAAGACCGAATTTCTCTGAATCCCAGTTTATTTGTCTGTAAAACAAGGCTATTAGGCTGGGTGCAATGCTACATGCCCGTATTTCCAGCTACTTGACAGGCTGAGGCAGAAGGATTGCAAATTTGAGAACAGCTTGGGCAATTTAGCAATACTCTGCCTCAAAAGATAAAAAGTAAAAAGGGTTGGGGATAGACAAGCATAGTGGTATATGCCTGTAATCCCAGCACTCTGGGAGACTGAGGCAGGAAGATAGCAAGTTCAAGGCCAGCCTGGGTGACTTAGCAAGACCCTGTCTCAAAATGAAAATAAGAAAGACTGGGGATGTAACTCAGTGATAGAGTGCTTCAGGTTCAAGACCCAGTGCAGGAGGGAAAAATAAAAACAAATAAAACAAGTCTATTGGACCAAAGTCTTTAAAATCCATTTTAATTCTAAATACTATAGTTTATATAACCTACAACCTATGACTATATCCATGTTTCCAAGTGTTAATCTAGTCAGAACTAGCTCTTCTGCTGTTTTCCAGAATTCCAAATTTAAAACCAGATAAGATTTTGAACTCCTCTGACATGAGAATTGATTCTTATACAAATAGCAAAAGTCAGTGAAAGCTGTTCAGTGGTTATAATCTCAGACAACTAGGTGTATTAGTCAGTGTAAGCAACACGCTTAGTGTGGAACTGAAGACAGGACTATCAGGATGGTTCTTAGATTGTAAAGACAACTATGATTACTACATCAGCAAGGAAGAAGAGATACCTGTTGCTTTTTGCTTAGTAACTGAACCAACTAAAGATACAAGTTTTAAAAAGTACAAAACCTGAAACTTTTAGGGAACCAATGACTTTTAAAAACCTAATTAAAGAAATCCAAGGTCATATTATAATATGCTAAGAGCTAATCTATGGAATTGCTTAAAATACAGGTTCATGAACAATAGGAAGGCTGTGTTGTGTTTAGAAACAAAACAAAATAAAAGTTCCTGGTCTCAGTGACCTCTGCAACTAACTAGCTGGGTAACTTTCCTTATTTGTATCTCAACTTCTTATTCTTATCTGGAGCAAGCAACAAAACACTTCATCATGAGGTCTGGAGGTTTTCTGCCTTTTGAATTCTAGCCTTTGTGTTTAAACACAAAAGATGCTGGTTGACTGAATTAGTTTGATTTCAAACCCCAAAAGTAAAAATAAAAGCATGTTAGTATAAGCTGATTTAAATTTTAAAGATTATCAAGAATGGTCGACTAGGAATTTAAAGGAACAGTTTAAAAGGTCAGGCCCTGCTATTAATCACAAGACCCTATGCTAAGTTCTCTCCACTGCAGCCCTAGCTCCCATCTGGGACCTGTGCTGGCACAACTGATATCTGGGCTAGTCTGGTAAGAAGTGTCTGGTGGGACATCTCTTGTCTCTAGAACTTAACTTTCACCTTGCTCGGGGAGTGGATTGTTAATTGCTTTGGTGGGGGGAGCTGGGGCTCAAACTCAGGGTCTTGTGCTTGCTAGGCAGCGTGCTTTTGGCTGATCTGAGGCTAAATTGTTCTTATTTAGGAAATGGAAATCGTTTCCTAAAGCAGAAGAACACAGACTGTCCACCTGAATCTCCAGCATCTTGTGCACACCGCTTTTCCCCCAGTAGAGATCATCTGTTAATATTTTCTATTTCGGGACAAATGACATCCCAGTGGCAAAAATGTAGGGTTTGTAATAATTTATCTGAGGGAAAGAGGCTGAGCCATCTGTGCCTAGAATCAAAATCGAATGGGGCCTGGTCCTTCTGTCATTTGCTGGCTGTGAAAGCTTAAGCTTTCTTATTCCTTGTATTCCTCTTTTCCACCGTGTCTTGAAACAGGTCATGGTCAAGGGCAAAGATGGGACTGAAAGAGCAAAGCACTTAAACTCAACAGATTAGGGGCAGGTTTGTTGTGCTTTGGATCGGGATCTTGGATCCTTTTCATTGGGTGTAACAAATCAAATTTGAAATGTGATGAGCTTTCTGGATGCATAAGGGCCACCCATGTTATAGAGGTTCAATGAATGTGTTGAATGAACTGAATGAGTTAAAGATCTGAGCCTCATAGGAGGTTGCTCTTGGTTGTCTTCCCCCTTTTCTCTCCTGATGGGCTTAGCCAGACAGACTTCTGAGTCTTGTACTCAGCTCTGAGAATGCCTGGACCAGCTGAGCTCAAGGTGAGAACACTTGCTGCCTAGAACATCTTGCTGCTTTGCTCACCAGGTCCCTTTCCTCTCTCATTACAGTTGTCCAATCCAGAGAAACCAGGGTGTGTGCTTTGAGGCAAAGGGACTGTGGAGCTGCCTTACTGTCCGAGTGTAGGCCGGCATTTAGCCATGTGTCCAGTCCAGCTCACTAGGTCTGCACAGGAGCTGGGGACAAGGTCTAAAACATACATTTGCCTAGCTGTGTTCTTTGTGCTTTTGTTTTCATTTCCCTCAAGAGCCTAAAGTGGGAAGGGGGTCCAAGGTAGGGAAAGCACCAGAGGGAGGCATTTGAAAGCCTGAGTCACTGCCATCCTTTCTTCTCTATATAAATCTATACTTCTTTTTAACATGATTAACATTATTCATGCAAAACTATCTGGGGAAAGCTGCGGTCAGAGTTGGAACATTGTCCATTGGACTCTAACCTTCTGTTCATTCATCTCAGTCATGCTGACAAGCAAGAGAGAATAGCAAGAGGTGCATGCTGTGTGCTTTCTGTGCACTGGACCCTGAACTGGATCCTTGCTGGTCTTCCCAGTAACCCCAGGGGCTAGATACTACTATCATCTCCACTTCCAGATGGAGAAAATGAAGCTCAGAGAGAAGTACCTTGTCCAAAACCAAGAAGTGTTAGGTCTGAGAGACAAATTCCAGCACTCTGATTCTGGAGCAGGTGTTGTCATCCACTATATTTGTTTCCCTCCTCCCCACATATATACTGAGCAACAGCTGACAATGTGTGTCCTGCCACCTGCCCATGGGTTTCCAAAAAGCATTTGCTTCAGAGGGTGGAAGCAGGTTCCTCTGCTTTGAAGAACACCAGCCTTTCTGCAGGGCTAATGTGGAATTCACCATCACACTTCTGTTTTTCTTCAAGCTTTGTCCTGTGCATCAGGTGACACACCAAACTCTATCAGTCTTTCCTCAGCACAAACGAATACATTAGATGTGTTCTTGAGTGTATTGCTCATACTTTTGTTCTTCTGCCTAAGGAGAGTTGCAATTTGGGTTTAATGACTATTTGTCTTAATAGAAATACCTTTGGTCTGAGTTTTCTAGTTTGTCAGTCATTCCTAAAACATTTATTGACCAGCATAAATAGCAACCTTTGGTGACATTTATATACCATCTTGAAAAAGATATTGACCCAATAATTATTTTTACCTGTAAAGTTGCAAGAAAGCTGAAGAACCTAAATGTGGTAGAACAACCAAAAACCTGAGAGAATAGTGTGTTTCAATTCTTAGTGAAATAAAGATTTGATGGCCTAAAAATGAGTTTCAATCCAGGATGATGAACAGGTCAGCCAAGGGACAAAAGTACCATATTTCTTTTCCATAATCTAATTGTTGGGGAGAGATACAGAGAATCCCTGTACTCATCAGAATTATAATAAACTTTTTGCTGACTTTTAAAAAATCTCTGGGCTAAAAAAAAAAAGAAAAAGAAAAAAGAAAAAGAAAAAAGAAAAAAAAATCTCTGGGCTATCTTTAAAGACATACTTTAAGGAATATTATCTTTATATGCCAAGCACATGTATCTTAATTAAGCATATAAAAATGACTTCATTTGTCACACAAAATTGGCTTTTTAAAATGCTTGAAGTTTGCTGAACTGGAAAGGAGTTCAGTTTTTTTTTCACTTCTTCCGTCTTGCCTTTTAGATATTTATGAGTGTGAATTAAAGCTGATTCATTCCCAATGCTTGATTCAAGATTACAAAAATGTCAAAGGTCGCAGGAAAGTAATATCATAAAAAAATGTAATTTGTACAGTTGTTCCCAAGTTAAATAGTAAAAGAATTATAATTTCTGAGATAGAGGTTAGTTTCTAATATCTATTCTGTAATGATGTTTTTCACTGAGAGCCAGGAGACCCACTGTCTCCCGGTCAGTAACCCCATACATGTTTTAGCATCTGGCACCCAGAATTTGGGCTTCATCCTTCAGGCCTTTACTGAGGACTCCATGGTAGGTCTTGGAGTAATAAAAGATGAACCCCATCTCTGGAACCCCGTGGTTTTCCAGGGGAGGAAGACCCTCCTGAAGATAATTGCAATACACTGTGCGAGTGCTATAATAGGGTCTCTATAAACTAACTCGTAAACAGAGCTCTGAAGGCCGTCTGCTGCTCACAAGTAAGAAGGACACCTGGTGTTGAGTTTCAGCACGGGAAAGACCTGGGTTCAGGGAAGAGCGACAACATTTCCATTGATCACATGATTATTATAAAACCATGATGCTTGATCTAGCTCTGAACAATAACAATTATAGCAATTATTAGTTTTCTTGAGAAGTATAAAAATAGGACCCTTGTATCAGGACAGATCTAACTTCAAATTCTGATTCTAGCATGTACCAGCTGTATATTCTTGAGGCTATTACTATCTTTTGAACTGTAATTTCCTTACTTGTAAAATTAACATAAAATTTATTTTGTATGGCTTTCCATGGGTAACAAGACAGAGCATGTATAAAAACTTACAAGTAGGATTGACAGATATGGCAAGAACAAATATAGGACACACAGTTAAATTTGAGTGTGAGGAAGCAAGTAGTTTTTAAAGTGTAAGATTTCTCAAATATTACACAAGACATATACTGAATACTCATTTGTTGTTTATGTGAAGTTCAAACTTTACTGTGCACCCTATATTACTTTACCTAATAAACAAACTATAACTTAATAAGTTGTTGTTGTGATCAACACTTTTTATGCTGGGGAAGCTCTAATTTAAGAGTTTTGCACAAAAGAATAGACTGAATAGTATGTGTATATGTATGTACATATGTGGTAGGGGGAATGGTGGGAAAGGCAAAGGGATAAGTTAATGTTAGGAATCCAGAAGCTTCTCCAAGATCGATAAACATATTCTTTTAAATAGAATTTTTTTCAAGTTGCTTTAACACTGACAACAGTAAAAACAAAATCAACACGTTTATAAGAGCCATTTTATTTACTTTATTTTCGGTGCAGGGGAGCAAACTCAGGGCCTTGTGCTTTGTAGGCAAGTGCTCTACCACTAAGCTAAATCTCTAACCCTCCTGTAAAAGTTTTAAAAGGCTGTATTAACAGGATCTGAG
Organism: Hystrix cristata; assembly: GCA_004026905.1. Lineage (NCBI taxonomy): Eukaryota > Metazoa > Chordata > Mammalia > Rodentia > Hystricidae > Hystrix > Hystrix cristata. Next base: position 45,169 of record PVJO010000203.1, read on the forward strand.
TTTTGACACTTCATAACTTTGAACTTTTAGGCACTCCAACAGTATAGTTGTTGACCTTTTTCAAGACTTTGGGGCCCTTAAGATGTCAGACTCTACATCTGTTCTCTCTCTCCTTATATCTCTGCTGTGTCACAGGTTCCTTGGCTAATAGGTGAATGCTGTATGTTAGACCAGCTAAAAGGTCACTGGCTCTAGCATTCTAGCTGGGAAATGTGGAGAGGGATTCAGAAAAGGGTAAACCCCCTCCTTTCAGAAACCCCTTCCTTTTACAATTCTGTTTTAAAAGTCTAAAAAAGATAAATGATAACTGTCAAATTGAGTCACTTCCTGGAATACATGTTGTATAAAGGGTCAGTTTCAACACTGCATTCCTAGTATCTAGAACTGGTACCTGGCAAACAGTAGGGGCCCAATAAACATTTGGTGAATGAATTACTCAGCATAGGTTAGACTCACTGAGGAAGGTTCAATGAAGTATCTTGGTCAAAATGGGCCACGAATAAAGAAGATCTGGGTGAGCAGAAAATTATCATTTTCATCTTCATGGTAACTGCCATTTACTATGAATTGGAAACTGGCACAATACTTCATATTAATTCTACTCAAATATTTCCAATGATCCTTAAAAGTGTAAGTCTGTCTGGCCCTAAAGCCCATTTTTCTCCTGAAAATCAGCTTGAGTTCATCTTAGGGAGACTTCCTCTGACCAGCCCATCGAAAAATTATTACTTCCATTTACTCTCTATCTTGGCTTATGATCTTTCATAGCATTTATGCAACTAAACATGAATTTATTAAATATTTCTAGTCTGGCTGTCTACAGTCCATGAAGGCAAAGACTCTGTCTTATTACTGCTATATTTCCCCCACCCACCCCTGACACTCAGTAGGCACCCAATTAATATTTATCCAACAAATACATTTGGTTTTCAAGCCTCTCTGTGGAGAATCACTAACCTAACTGTCAAGGGCTCACCCTGGAGTCAGCAGGTCCACCAGATATTTATCCAGTATTAGATATGTGAATCCCAAGCATCTCTTTTTTCTTCTTCTAAAACTCAGTATGCAGATCTAATGCACAGTTGGAGATGAGAACTTCAGCCAGTACATGATGCTGTAATAAAGCTGTAAGGATCCTTGTAAAATTCCAGTGGCTACATTTTTCTTTCATGCAGTCTTTCAAATAGCACCACAGAAGTTTTGCTAAGAAACACTTTGGGCATTTGCCCTCAGTATAAGCTTATTTTGTACCTAATCATGCTCATCCTGTTGTCTGCAACTTTAAATGGAAGAACATATCAGATCATCAGCAAGCGTATTTAAATTTAAATTTATTTCCATAAACCCTAAACATATGAAGAAAAGCTCAGCCTCATTCAAAATAGGAAATGGAAATTATAACTATACTGAGATAATCTTTCTCGTCTATCAAATGATAAAAATGCAAAAGTTTGATGAAATATTTTATTGGCAAGACTACAAGGAGACTAACACATTGCTGGTAGGAATACAAAATAGCCCAATGGAGAGGAATGTATCAGTTACCAGCAATGTCATGTGCATAAACCCTTTGTCCCACCAATCCCATTTCTAGAAATCTATCCAAAAATAAAATGGCAACGATATACTGACATACAAGTACACTGGCAATAATCATAATAATATCCAATCGAGATTGTATATTGGATTGAACCCAAGGCCTTGCACATGCTAGGCAAGCATTCTACTACTGAGCTATATCCCCACCCCTTTTTATTTTTTATTTTTGAGGCAGGGTCTCTCTAAGTCACCCAGACTGGCCTTGAACTTGCAATTCTCCTGCCTGAGGCTCTCAAGTAGCTCAGAGTATAGATATGTGCCATAGTGCTTAGCTACACTCAAGATTTTAATTGAAGTATTGTTCATTTATTTTTTATTAGTGCATCTTTGCGGTATGTAATGTTTACATTCCTTATTGGTATATGTGCATAACACATCTTAATCCCTTTTTTATAATAGCAAAAAGAAAAACCCCACAAATGTCTGTCAGTGAGGGATTGGTTGAGTACACTGTGGTATAAACATATGACAGTCTGTGCATCATCCACTATGTGCTGGAATGAAATAATCTCTAGGGTATTTTTCAAGTGAAAAAAGCATGATGTAGTAGGGTGTTTATGGTGTGCCATCTTTTATGTTAAAAAAATAGAAATATGAATAAATTTAAGGATTTGTTAAATAATAGAAGGATAAATAAAAAATTATAGGGAGCAAAAGGAAACTATACTTTTCTAAATATACCACATTTAAAATTTTGTGACTCGGTTAACATTTTATATAATTAAAAGACAAAAGTGAAAAAGAAAAGAAAAAATCTTTAAATTTAAAAAAAAAAAACCACAAACGAAAAACCTGGCTATGTCTTAGGTTGCTATAACAATACTTGAATAGACTTCTTTCACATTAATTTAAAGTACTATATTTTAGGATATATCCTAATGACAAAAAGAACTAAAAACACATTATATTCATTATTTTGCTAGTTATATATATCTTTTTTGTTTTAGTACTATTTGTATAAACTGTCATGTTGTTAGGAACCAATTTTAGCGTAAGAGAAAAAAACCCTGCAACATCAAATAAAAGGTAATTAGTAAAAATCTTTATAAGCTTAAACTTGATTTGGAAATATTTTTATGAACTTTTGATATATTTTTTCTCTGTAAAAAAATACATAGTTTATACCTCTGTCCACTGAAAAGGCCTAAGAACAATGATAATCCAGTAGTAATTAACAAATGATGCTCTCCAAATACCATTCCTACTAGGGCCTCTTGGAAAAATACCTAATTCCTGGTGTGGGGCAGGGATGAATAAAATGAGCCTAGCATATCTTATGCCTAGAGCAAGAAAGAGCCCAGAGACTAATAGGGATAACCTGTTGGTGTCAAAGGACTAACACTAACCTACAGGGATTTCTAAATGACATGAGTGAGAAAAACTCAGCATCAAAAAACAAAACAAAACAAAACAAAACAAAAGTAAAAAACTTGCCATTGATAGAAACACATTGAATACAGAAAAATCTGTGAGTTCAAAATGATACTGAAAAATGTGTGTATCCAAAACAAATTAAACAAATTTTTCACTATCAGAAAGTGGTCTAACACTATAGTTTGAATATTGATTATTAAAAGGAAATAATTACCACAGCGATGTATGTACAACCATGTTCATAGCAACACAATTTGTAATAGCTGTCTTAGAAACAACCTAAATGCCCAACAACTAATGAATGGCTAAAGAAGATGGGGTTTTTCTACACAATGTAGTACTACTCTGCCATAAAAAAGGACAAACTAGAGACATTTGTATGTAAATGGATGTTCCTTGAGAACGAAGTGAAATAAATCAGACACTCATGAGTACACATCGAACTGTTTCTCTGGTATGAGAAACTGTAAGTGTAAATAAGGACAAAGGGATATAATAGATATTATGTAAGGGGAAAAAAAAGATAGCACTCAAAAGAGAGGAGAACTAGATAAGGAAAAGGGAGAAAAAGAAGGAAGGTTAAAAGAAAAGTAAGATGAAAGGGAAAAAAATGGAAAAATGTAAATAAACCTGTTGCAAATAGGGAAGGGTGAGGGAATGGAAGGGAGGGGAGGGGAAGAGGAGGGAAAACCAAGATACATCATGTACAGGTACAAAATAACCATGTTATGATCATTATGTATACAATGTACCAATACATGTTCTTGGTAAAAATAAAAATTAAAACAAAAAAGGAACTAATTAAACATCTTACCTTGCACAAACTGTAGTCTTATTTGTGGAGCCGCCACTAAAGTTTGGACCTGTCCATTTCAAAATTACTTTACATGCAAGAGAAATCTTTATGTATTTAAGTCCCTTTACTGGGGTTTCTGCTGTATCAAACTGAACCTAATGGTAATTTAATCAATATACATATAAATGAAACTACATTTCCTTGATGAATGAGGTGGCTTCTTCCAAAAAGCCAGAACTCTTTCAGTCTTTTCTCATTTTACAGTTTCTTGTTGGTCAGTCCCCTTCACTGAAATGATAATTATAAATCAGGGTGCACGATTTCAGCACAGAAGCTACTGGACAGACCCTTGGTTTACAAGAATTAAGTACAATTTCCATGGCAGCTTTTCCATGCTGAAGGTAGGAACAGGAGGTATGAAAATATTTTAAGGATGCTGGGGAAGAGAAAAGAAAGATGATAGTGGGAATTTCATGAAATAGTGACTTTTGAGCAAAAGTTAGATGAAAGCCCCCATCTAGAAGCTCTGCTGTGGAAGAACTGACAGGGCAATCAGTGTCAGGTTAAGAGTCAGTCAACATTCAATCAAGGATATTCCAAGCCAGCCTGGGCAAGATGACTTCCTCTGCGTTATCTGGTTTAATCACCATCCATTCCTTGTGCAGCCTCAATTTTAGCCATGTGTTCCCCTTCTTCATCAAACTTGTATCAATTGTAAATGAGATATTGACATTCTATCTTATTTTAATCACCACCTTTCTGCAGAGATGCTGGTGAAAAACAAGTGAAAAATTAGCAAAGGCTGCTGTGGCAGGCAGAAAAATGGACTCCCAAAGATTCCCAGACCCTAATCCCCACACCTATGAATGTATTTGGTTACATGGTAAAGGAAAAACACTTAGCAGACGGAATTAAGGTTGCTAATCAACTGACTTTAAGAGAAGTCCATTATCCCGGATTATCCAGGTAGACCCAGCATAACACAGAAGTCCTTACATGTGGAAGAGACAGCAGAAGAGGTCAGAGGGATGTGCTGGGCTAAGAATTCCACCCATTGTTGCTTGCTTTGAAGACAGGATGGGGGCATGTGCCATACACGGAGGAAAGAGCAAGAAAACAAATTCTGCCCTGGTGTGCCCAGATGGGAGTGCAGCTCTGCCAACGCTCTGATTTATACATCCTTTGAGACCTATTTCAAATGTCTGACCTTTAGAATTGTAAGATATTAAGTAGCAGTTGTTTTCAGCCACCAAGTTTTCGGTAATTTGTTAGATTAGCAAAAGGAAACTAATGCACATGGGTATGGCCTCACATTGGAGGAAGAAAACCTTCTGTAGATGATCTAGCAGACTGGGTGCCTCAAAGGTATGAAGACAAAGGAGTTCAGAGCATTCTGTGATTGCCTGGTTGTCACTGAACCAAGACCTGCTTTGACAGGGTGCTGCTGTAATATCCCAAATGTTGACACCTGTGGTATTCCTGCTACAACCCTTCTTCCTGTCCCTAAATAAGAGAGCAAGAATATTTTATTTTATGCCTATATTTTTTTCTAGAGTAGCTATTTCTTACTCATATAAAACCCTTTAAATGAAAATGTAAAAAATTTAACAGGGTATGTCTAGGTGTTAACTTTTTTCCTATTTTTTTTATTTGCTAGGTTTGTGATGGGCTCTTGATTTCCACACTTCCTACTGGGAAAGTTTTCTCATAATATTAATTATTGTGTCTTTTTTTCTGGCCTATGTTTTAGGGTTATTATTTTCTCTTGATTCTCTAGTCTCTGCCCTATATATCTATCATATTTTCACCTCTCAATTTTTTCTGATACTAGGAGGTCTTCTCAAGCTTATTCTCCAAATCACTGCTTCAGTTTGCTTCCTTGTCAATGTGATGATTTAATTCTGTGATGGTATTTTATAGATTTTTAGAAACACATTAATTCATATAGTTCTTTTGATTCCTGATTATATACATCTCATTTTTCATGTTTGTTGTCTTATTCATATTTCACCTTTTATTTCAAATGATTCATATTTTCCTAAATCTTACTGAAAGTACAACTAGATGTGTTCTAAAGTTAATTAGGATTCCTGCAGGAATACCATATATTCCATTCATGTTTTTTGAAAATATGTACAAGATGCACTGTTTTTTATATTTCATAATGTTTCATTAGCTGTTTCTACTACTTTTTAAATATTAATTATCCTAGGAAAGGAAAGTCATATTCACCTTTGGCAGATCATGGGTAAAAATGGTCAATTATAGAGTGTTTCATTTGCATTGTAGATTGCAGAACCTGTCTATCCTCAGATAGTGTCTAGCTTTGTGTTTATTCTGCATATGTTAAAAGAGATCCTCTGAAATTTAGGAGATAGAACTTTTGATTTTCAAAACTGATCCACCGCCCAGAAGAAAATACCTGCTTCTCTCTGTTATATCTCTAGGCTTCGGGTTTTGGTAAATGGATGTTCTTTCTGACAGCTGGTAGATGGCTGAGCGGTATTTCTAGTTTTCATGCCACTGTAACTTTTTATCTCCTTTCCTTGGGTGCTTAAGTATTTTAATAGGAAATGTAGGGGACAAGGGGGTAATCTGTGTTGCTTGGATTCTGCCCTCTTGAAGTCTTGACTGAGAACCAATGGAAAATTTTCTGCTGGGGTTTCAGAAACTTCCTGCTTTCTAATTCGTTTCTATTCCAAAAAATGAATCCTGTGCTCCGCCATCCTGGTTCTGTCCCCTTCCCTCGGAAATGCTACCCACATTCCATTCCATATCCACCCTCTTTATAGCAGTTTCTCAGGTTGGGCTCCTGGAAAACTGAGTCTAAAACAGAGGCTAGGGTGCAGGGGTTCACTAGGCTGTGCTTGGGGTCGACACATTGAGAGGACAACAGGAAGCAGGATAAGGCAGAAGTGAACTGAGATACATTTCTAACAAAGGCCTCAGGCAACCCTTAGAGGAGCTCTGGGGCCAGACTGGCCCTTTAGATGCCCTGGTTTGGATAGAGGGCTAGGACTTCATGCCCTCGAATGCTCATTCTTTGGATGAATATTGCCCTTGGAGGAAACATGATATTGGGTGAGGCAGCTTAAACAGAGTTGACAGCTGAAGACCATATTCCTGGAAAGACCTCGATGTAATATCAGTGTCTACCTCAGGCTCAATACTTTGGCCTTTTATGTCATAAGGAGCTGAGATGGGTTGATCAAGGTACAAGGGCAAGGTTATAAATTTCTTACAATCAATACAGTAAGATAATCACCAGATGGCCTTAGCCTAGAATACTTGAGGCTAAAAACTTTTTTTTTTTTTTTTGTGGTACCAGGGACTGAACCGAGGGCCTTTACACTGAGCTACTTCCCCAGACCTTTTTAATTTTGAGACATGGTCTCACTAAGTCATTAAATTACCCAGACTGGGCTCAAATTTGCAATCCTCCTGCTTCAGCCTCCCAGGATGCTGAGATTATAGGCATTCACTACCATGCCTGGCTCCAAAAAAGTTTTTTGCTTTTTGTTTTTTTTTAAATGACAATTGGTGAAGAAATAACAGGATTGCACTAGATAAATTAATCCTCCAGTAGGAAGTGGTTAAAGCTAATTAGGAGTCACCTGCTTTGAGAGGAGACAAAGAATTAATACAGAGAATCCTAGATTTGCAAATGAATTTTCTGTTGTCTCAATCTCTCTACATTTTATACAGGAATCTAAAAGTAAAATGATCCCAAGCTTTAAGCACCTGTAGAGTAGATTCTCATTTCATTCAGCTTTAAGTGAATTACCCATTTATGTCCTGTTACTCTGTAAGTCCATAAGACCCCAGTAAATGGATACTATGATTTAGTTACTTGGTATATGCTTTCTCAGAGACAATGGATTGAAATAATTCAAGTTGGGGATTACAACCCCATTTACCTGCAGAGGTTTAGGAGTACAGTGGCTGATATCTGGTGAGCTGCACCATGAACACTCAGGTGTGGCCTCTAGCATCAGCTCCTCACGGTGTTGATGTGGGGATTTGGGCAAGATGCTGCCAAATCATTTGATTTTTAAAGAAAAGCTGGAGATTCAGATTCTATGTGAAATTTCCAGGTATTTTTAGTACAAGATTTCTTTTTAGTACAGAATTCAGATGTTAAAAAAACCACAACACTGTGGGAGCCAAACAGATTTCTTAAAGGAAAATCAGGCTTACAAACTGCCGATTTGTAACCTGTGAGTTAAATGTTCTCATCAGAAAACTCTGGTGAGGTGAGTCAGAATTCATATATAAACAGAATGATACTCTAGTTTATTAGCATGTTTTTTAAATGGGTTGATAGCCAACATCAAAAATATCATTGATATGCATTAGAAGGACCATTAATTACTTATTCCTTTATATGTGACAACTGTCTAGGTCAGTTAGAAATGTTACAGCTTTTGGCCAAAGGGCATTAGAAATATTTGGATACCGAAAATCCAATGTTATTTGATCTTTAAGGAAAATAGTATTATGAACACATACTATTTCATATTACCTGTATCCTAATTCAACTGGGAGTAACATTTTCCTGTTTTTAGAAATTACTTTCCCTCTTCCCCATTCCAGTCATGTGGTTCCATTGGGAGCTCCCATGTTTTTCCCTTTCCTTGATTTCCTCCTGTTCACTATTGATTGGTCAGGTTCTGAGTGCCTGGCCGAAATCATATAAATCAGAACTCCCTGAGAAAGGTCCCTCCATGGAGGCAGAAGCTGGCAGTGGCCATAGAGAGGAAGTTGACCTGTAGCAAAAGAAGGAAGGTCAGTTCACCTGCACAGAGAAGCAGAACAAATAATGGGAAGAGAGTCATGGCTGTATTTACAATTGTGACTTTGGTTATTACTGAGGTCTTTCTTCATTTCTGCCCTTCCTTTGGTCTGATTAAGCACAGGAAAACTGTTAATGTTATTAATGAAATACAAATCAAAACCACAACGAGATGCCCTTGCACAACCATTAATATGGCTGTAATGAAAAAGACAGAAAATAACAGGTGTAGGTGAGGATGTAGAGAAACCAGAACCTTTAGTTCTGATGGGATTTTAAGATGGTACAACCACTTTGGAACACAGTTTAGAAGTTCTTCAAAAAGTTAAACATACAGCTACCATTAGTACCCAGGAATTCCACACCTGGGTATACACCCAAGAGAACTGGGAGAATATGTTCCTATAAAATTTGTGCCTAAATGTTCATAACAGCATTTTTCAAAATAGCCAAAAGTGGAGACAGCCCATACGTCTATTAGCTGGTGAGTAGACAAATAAAATACAATAAATTCATCCACTGGAATATTATTCAACCATAAAAGGAATGAAATACTTACACATGCTACAGTGTGGACTAGCCTTGAAATCATTATGTTAAGTGAACAGATCTTTTTTGCTCACAAAAGATCACATATTGTATTATTACATTTATGAAATGTCTAAAATAGATAAATCCATAGAAAAAGATCCAGAAAGAAGATTAGTGGTTACTTGAGGCTCAAAGGAGGGGAGTTAGGACTGTCTAGAGTTTCATTTTGGGTGAAAAATATTCTAAAATAGTATGGTAATAATAAATACCAAAACCACTGAATTGTACATTTTAAAAAGTTGAATTTTATAGTATGGGAATTACATCGCAAGGCTGTTGTGAAATAATCAGGCACACTAAATATTATTTTTAAAAAATTTTATTACTACATACTAGTTACACAGAAATGGCTTTCATTTTGGAATATTGGTACATTCATATAAGATACTTTGATTGTTTTTACCCTCCATTATTCTCCTCCCCTTTTCTCTCCCCCTGATCCCTTTCATTACTTCCAATAGTTCCTCCTACTTCTTCATCATCTCTCCTTTTAAATTTTTTTGTCTAATTATTATTAATATTATTTTTATGTTCCACGTATGAGAGAAAACATGTGATATTTGACTTTCTGAGTCTAGCTTATTTTGTTTAACATTGTGGTCTCCAGCTCTATCCATTTTCCTGCAAATGACACGATTTGTTCTTCTCCATGGATGAATAATATTCCATTATGTGTGTATATATATATTTTCTTTACCCATCTTCTTTACCCATTTATCTGTTAATGGGCACCTACGCTGTTACCATAGCATAGCTATTATGAATTGTGCTGCAATAAATATGAATATACAGGTATCACTATGGTATGCCATCTTTAATTCTTTGGTGAATATACCAAAGAATGTTATAGATGGATCAAATAGTATCTCTATTTTTAGGGGTTTTTTTGAGGAAACTCCATACTGATTTCCATAGTGGTTGTATTACTTTACATTTTGTCCAACAATATAGAAAGGTTCCTTTTTCCCACATCCTCCAGAACATTTTTTTTTTTTGTATTCTTGGTGATAGTTATTCTGATTGGGCTAACACAGAATCCCTACATAGTTTTAATTTGCATTTCCCTGAGGGCTAATGATGTTGAACATTTTCTCATGTATTTGTTGCCCATTTGTACTTCTTTTCAGAAGTGACTATTGAATTCATTTGCCCATTTATTGGTTGGGTTAGGTTATTGTTTTTTGGTGTTAAGTTTTTTGAGTTCTTTATATATTTTAGACACTAACACCTCTGTCTGAAAAGTAGCTGGCAAAGATTTACTCTGTTGGCTGTCTCTTCCTCTATTGATTGTTTCCTTTGCTGACCTCACAATAATTTTATCTGCTTTTCAGATAATGTATTTCTTGTAACTATTTTACTTAATCAGAAACCCAGTAATTAACAAGAATCAACAAATTAATAATCATCAAGAATTACAACATTCATCATGTACAAAGGAGGATGTGGGAAACTAAAGGCTGGGAATATAAAAAGTGTCTTAAAACAAAACAAATTTTAAAATTATGAGGGGTAGGGGTTGGGGGAGGTCAAACAAAGTCCTGACCTGTTAAGAAGGAGGCTGCGTATCAGGACCACCGCCTTTGGCTCTGCAGGTTGTTCAGTATCCACGAGCACACTGCTAATAATAGGTGAACAAGGGCTGAGATTAGTCTGTTCTCTGCCCCCAAAGCCAAGTCCTATGGTGTAAAGGGCACCTGCCCAGAGAAGGCGTGTTTTTCTAATCTGCACAAAAATGCTATGTCACCTAGTGACAGATACTGATACAAAAAGAAAGTAATAAAACAATAGATAAATGGTGACCAGTGCCAAAGAGGGGATGGTCAGAAAGGGGTGGGGCAGTTAGAGTGGTTTGCCTGAAAAAAATACCACTGGAATTGGGCCTTGAAGAATGGGCCCAGTTCGCTCACCTTAGTAGATAGAAGGGGAGTGAGGAGGACATTTGAGATATTGGGAAAGGGGATAAAGGCTCAAGTGAGGAAGCCAGGATGGGCAGATTTAGGGACAAGCACGTGGATCAATTTATTTCCTTAGCAGATGTTTACAGAGCAACTGTCGAGTGATAGGCCCCAAAGTAAGCACTTCAGCAAGACACAGCTTCTTTCCTGTGTGGATAAAGCAGATGAGATTCTCTGCTTGGAAATCTTATGGATGTTGGGGCTGCAAAACAGGCTCTACAAGGCTGATTTATTTCATGGCTATTTAATTGTCCTCCAGCTAATATCTCAAATCATGGCATATATGAAAATACTAGATAAGTGACGTATCTTATGCTTAATTTTTGCTTTAATTTTGTCTTCTCAAAATATGTCAGAGAATTTTTTTATTATTCCAGTGATAGGTAAGACAGAACAGCTGATTTCACATACCTTGGTACAGAGAAGCCAAATGGGATACAAATTAATTCTTGGAGATTGATTAGCTGTGTAGTGATGAGAACAAAGTAATGTACCTTCTGTAGAGTTGAAATGTGGGGATTTGTGGAAATGTGGCTACCCAGAGACCAGTGTAATCATGGATCTCCCTCTACCAATATAAAACACCAAGTACCGTATCAAACTGAATCTATTACTGATCAAGAAAGTGACATCATGCATTATTTTACGTGAGAATGTCTCCCTGGGTAGAGAAGGCACCTAATCAGAATGAATATGGGACCTTGTCGGGTAGTTTGCAGAATGCTGGAGGCTCTAGTATTACCTGTCCTCATCTCTTAGGAAATGGGAGAGGCTGAAAAAAAAAGTACCTGAAATTGAGGGTGTTAGTGGCAATGTCTGTGAGGGGCAGGCTGGGGTCAGCAGCTGCAGGTGGATGGGCACTTCTCCTGCTGCCACCTTCCCTCAGCCACAATGCAGGGGATAGACAAGCTGCCCATCGAGGAGATGCTGAAGGACAGCTCACAGACAAGGTCTTTACTGAGTGTATTTGAAAAAGATCTGACAGCTACTTCCAACTATATGAGCCAATTGTATCAAGCTATATAGTGGATATATGATGCACAGAATGAATTAAGTGCAACAACATACTCAATTTAAGAACTTTTAAAAGAATATGAAAAACAGTGTTTTCCACTGAAGGGGGGGTTATGATGAAGTTATCAGCTCTATTTTACAACAGCTTTCAAAAGTTATAGATGAGTTAGTTTTAATCATGTTGTACTTTAAACTTTTCAACTCAACTTGCTGATGCCATGGTGTTCCCCATTACCCAGTTTAAAGAAAGAGATCTGAAAGAGAACAAAATAATGTACTTTATATAGAGCTGAAGTAACATTTCCTTGGCCAGAGGGAGGCAGACACACAAATCCATTTGGAGAATCTGGAGGAAGGACAAAATCTGAAATGCAAGATTCTATTCAGTTAGTTATTGTCTGATTCTTGGTTCTGTGAAAGTGAAATCAGATGACCATCCAGATGTTGTTTAAGAAACAATGCACCAAATCTTAGCTGCTTGGGCTATCCATAATATCTTTTGTAAAACAGAAGAATCATATTTATTAGTTAGTTGTGACTATTTAAAGTTAATGAATCTACAGGCACAAGTTATAAGGCTTATACTCTGTACAGTTTTGTATGCTACACACCAGAACAATAAGAGGCTTTTTGGATTTGTTCTCTGGACATCAGGAGGGAGACATGAAAGTAGTGTGTCCTCAGTCTGCTTTATATTTGAATCCAACAATGAAGGGCAGAAGATTTGTGATTCTGTTAGTCTAGCAAAACAGACAGCTTTGCATGCCGAACTAGACTGAAGGGCATCAGAAAAGCAAAAAGAAATAGAGAGAGTAAAAGAGAAGCAACAGAGGGGACTCAATAAACCAAAACAGGTTGAAAAGGACTTGGAAGAGCAAAGCTGCATGCAGTAGACCAAACCAAGCCAAGAGTGAGGGACAGTTTCTTGTCCTAGGCTCTAGGCAGTCAGAAGAGAGTGATTTGGGAGAAGAAAGAGTGTCAGAGACATAAACTTGTCCTTGCTTTTTGATTGATCCCCCTCACCCCCTAATCTGACAGTTTTTTTTGGTGAAATGGCACAAGGTAACAACTATGGTGAAATAACAGGGAAGGGACTAAGATTTATATTTGCTTGTTTGTTTTAGCTTCATTAAAAAAATGAAGTTAATTGGAGGGGCTGGGGATATAGCACAGTGGTCAGAGTGTCTGCTTCGCAAGCACAAGGCCCTGAATTCGATCCCCAGCACCAAAAAAAAAAATAAATAAATGAAGTTAATTGGAGAAAAATAAGTTTGAGCTTTACGACTTAGGTTTATGCTGACTTTCTTCCCTTAAAAATAATGTGATATGCATTAATATTAAATTTCACATATCTGCTATTTCCCTGAATAGATTGTTAAGGAAATACAGCTTCTCTCAAACATTTTTCCTTAAATTTCAAACTTTTTATTTTGCAAAGTAATTGGCTGAGCTTATAAGAAATCATTTATTCTTCAGATTCAGATATTCGTGGATGTGATCTTTACATTTCATTAGGAATAATTTTCTTGTACTGAGGAAGCATTCAACTGGATAAATTTAAAATCCTTTCTACAGAGAATTTTACAAGTTTGCAAATACTTTAACAATATTAAATGTGCACTAGAATTTGTGTAAAACCACTAGTACAGATTTTAGATGTAAGGTTTCCAGTTGTGGCAGGTGGTACTATAGATTTCTAGGCACTTTCTTGGATTGCTCACATTTCTCTCATATACAATATCTGATACCAGGAGGGAAGAAGCTTAAGTGTCTTCAATTCAACATTGATATAGCCCTTGGCATTTTATTATCATATTCTTGGTTCTCAGGTTAGAACTTTAATTATTGCTGCAGAGCAGTATTGGGTTAAAAGATTTTAGAATTCATTAAAACAGATTTTTTGTTGTTATGCAAATATATTTTTGATTATGTATAAAGATGTTACAGGATGATACATTGTATTTTCTACATTATGTGAAGTAATTTTCATTGACAATCAAATTATATTTCAAAAAAAGTCTATAACGATTATGTTACTGCTTAAAATAAAATTTCCCAGGTTTAGTTTAGAAAAATGTAATCTTTAAAATTTCAGACTCATAGTCCCAGTGTTTTCATACTTCCATGTTTTGATTAAAGCACTGAATCACCACTTCCTATCTATCCACAAAGGTGAATAACAAATTTATGATTATAAAATAATTTGCAACAATTATTGTAAATACTTCTACTTTTCAAATGAGTAAAAAGTCTAATTCCATGAAAGACTGAAAAGTGACTGAATGCCTGGTGTAGTATAGATTCACAGTGATGGCAAACCTTTTAGAGCTTCCAATGACAACAGACAGCCCAATGAGGCACATATGCTGTAGGTTCCCTACCACTGGTATAGAAGTTGTCCAAGGAAAAATTTTAACCTGGTGTCAAAGGTAAAATGACATTTCTGCCCTGCTTGTCTTTTATGTCAAAATGTGATTTTTTTTAACTCAGATTTTAAACATTGTTGATGGAGATTATGCCCACATTTCCACATGAAACAGTGTGTGTGTGTGTGTGTGTGTGTGTGTGTGTGTGTGTATAATGCATAGTTAAACATCTACAAATTTTCAAGGAGTTAGCCTCTAATTTCACAAGGGGAATTATTTTTTTCTTTGAGATGTAGTTTTAATTCTGAATTAGAAATAGCATCTCTTTTAGTTTTCAAAATATAACTCAGCTGGCTTTCATACAACATACATATATTGTTTTCTGTAGGAATTGGGTAGATATTATATATAGGATAATGATACCCTTTTATCTCTATGATAAATGGGCATAATGATTATTTAATTCTCTTTGAAGCCTTATATTACCAAACATATAGTGGACATGTAGAAATTTATAGAATTGTTTTTGATTAAAAGTTTATCTTGTGTTTACTAAAGAGAATGCTTTCACAGTAGTGTATTGTTCTTTTTGTTGAAGTTGAAATTTCTTCTTTGGTCATTACTTGACTAGTCACAGCACGTTCTGCTTTTAAGACTTTTTTCAGATTTGTAAGGTTTCTGTTTCATTAAGTCTTTTCTCTATGCAAGTGGTCAACTCCCTTAGTTCAGATGAAATCTGTGGTTCCACAAGGAAGGTAGTCATCATTAAGAGGTGGTTTTACTTGTTTGATGCTCTGCATGGTAACAGACTACTGCTCTTTGTTAGCATTCTGGGTCAAAGTATTGGCTAGAGTTAATTTAGGGGACTGGCAGATTTGGGATGCTAGACAGATTTGTAATTCCTTTTGGTCATGTTTCACAGGAATTCTCACACACCCGTTGTCCTTGGGTCAAAACTGCACTCCAAATAGAAGTTCTGAGTAGACTCAACAATCCTAGATGATTCCATTTCTGCTCTAGTGCTATTAAACTCTCTGAGCTACTCCATCGCTGCAGATACATAAGCATCAACTTAAATAAGCTCTCCTTATTATTTATGGAAGATTGCTTACGGCTTTCTTCCTAATGCGAAAGCTGATTTTGTACTGTTGTATCCTTCTCTGAAATCTCTTCTAGCTCTAGGATCCATTATAGTGGTTGGATTAGATTTGGGGATATCTTTTCTCTGATTCAAAACTTACACTTAATGATTTTTTTAGACATTAACAAAACTACTTTGTTTTTTCCCTTAAAAACAACAGAAATTTATTCTTTTGCTGTTCTGGAAGAGAGAAGCCTGAGATCAAGTGTCAGAAGGGCAGGCTCCCTCCAGAGACCCAGGTGAAGAAGCCTTTCTTGCTTTTTCTCATTTCTAGCAGTCAGAGGTATCGTGGCTTTGTCATTCTTTGGCTTACAGCTGCACCACTCCAATTTCTGCCCTCTTCTTCATATGGCCATCTTCCCTCTGTGTACCTGTGTCTGAATCTCCCTCTTCCTATTACCATACCAGTCACTGATTTAGGGCCCAGTCTAATCCAATATGACATTATTTTAAATTGATTTCACTTACAAAGACCCTGTTTCCAAATGAGGTCACATTCTCAGTTTCCAGGTAGACATGAATTTTGGGAGGATACTCTTCAATCCAGTGTAAGTTACTTCAGATCTGTGGCAAGGCAGAAAGTTATACTATAGGGCACTAAGGAATGAGTTAGTACCTAAAGTAGAAATGACTTTTTTCCCCTGGTTATTTGCATAACTGCTTTTCTTAAAGGGAAGATATCAAGCCACCTAATTCTGCTGTGTATTCTGCTACATATACAAACAGTACTTTTGTAACTGTGGTAAGAAAGTCAATAGATAGGAAATTGGTTATTTCTTCATCCTTTTAGAATTTTGAAAACTTACTAGGGACTGAAATTTAACTAGAACAGAATCCCTAAAACTGTCTAATTTTTGCCATTCTGCAATGATTAGGTCTAATTTCAAAAGAATTTTTGGGCTCTACAATCAAGTGTTGGTAACATTGTTTCTGTTTTTCTTGGGAAAAGGACAGTAGGATGTGTGTAACGTTAACGGTAACATAATCTTGGGTGGTAAAGACATCTGAAGTAATTTTTATTGCTTCAGATGCCTTTTATTCCTACAGATTACTGTAGGAAACACAGTATTTAAAATTTGAATCTTATTATAAATACTGACAGGCCCTAAGAGTTAGCATATCGTAAAACCTGCCACCTGAATAAAATGAAAATATTAATGTTTGTTTTGATTACAGCCTCCTAGGAGTTGAATTGTACTTTAAATATTTAAACACATCAATTACAGCAAGCCTTATGTTTTATTTTTAACAAGTTTGATTTAGTCTTTCTTAAGATTTTTATTCTACGTTAATTGATGTAAGGATTTGAAACAGGAACCATATTATACTTTTTAATCCATCTCTTGTGGCTATAATCATAAGTGATTTATTTCCGTTAACTTGGGATTAAACTATAACTAACGTGAAAAATTACTTTATATAGTTGGTGATTTTATAATCTAAGTGAATTGATTAATTCTTATTTGACTGATACTATTATGTGCTGTGCAATTAAAAGTTATGGAACATTTCCCTTTAGAACTGGATTTGAAGAATTCATCTTTGTGTGATCATGGTACACATGTGGGGCAGATAACTTATTTTTTCATTTTGTCAGGATATTTGCTGGCAAAGCTTCAAGAACTAGAAGTTTTTTTAATGTATAAAAAAGTCCATGGTGTTTGTACACTCAAAAAATAAGAACATCTAAGATGTACCTTTAAAATAAAGTTAAAAAAAGAGAAAAGAAGAGAAAAGAAAGAAAGTACCTGAAATTTCAGTGACTATATGGAAATCACAAGAAGGGAAGGAAAAAGTTTTTTGTTTCCCCCAGAGATCTTTAACCAATGAAACACAGACTATCTTCTCTAACAAACTCAAGGATGTCTTATTAAAGATAGGCTATGAATCCAATATTTCTTTTATAAGAATATAGTCTCTGGATTTGCTTATTTTTGTGTTACTTTTTATTGTGGTAAAATATGTATAACATAAAATTTGTCACTGTAATCATTGTAAGTGTACAATTCAGTGCCATTAATTAAATCCACAATGTAGTAAAGCCATTGCCACTATTTCTAAGATCTTTTATCAGCCCAAACAGAAACTCTCTACCCTTTAAACAACAACTCTACAATCCCTCTTTAACCAAGCACCTGGAAAATTCTAATGTACCTTCTTTCCTTATTTATTTTCCTATTCTAGATATTATTTATATTTACATATAAATAAAATAAAACAAAATTTTCTTTTTGTGCCTGGCTTATTTTACTTAGTATGATGTTTTCAAGATTCCTCCATGTTTTATGATGTATGAGAATTTAATTCCCTTTTGTGGCTGAGTAATGTTCCATTGTGTGTATGTACTACATTTTATTTATCGATTTTTTTGTTGATTGACACTTGAGTTGTTTCCATCTTTTGGTTATGGTGGGATAAGATGATTTGAACATTGGTGGATAAGCAACTGTTTGAATCACTCTTTTCGATTCTCTATTTATACTACTTAGTAGCAGAATTGCTAAGTCAGATGGTAATCTATGTTTAACTTTTTGAGGAACTACCAATCTGTTTTTCACAATGGCTACACCATTTTATATTCTTATAAAGGTACAAGTTTTCCAATTTCTCCATATCCTTATCAACATGTGATTGTCCATCCTTTTCATTTTAGCCATTTTAACAACCATCCCCTTTTCTAAAACCTGTCTTCTAAGAGGGATTGACTATTATTTTCAGAGTGAGGTGTTCCTCTTTTTCATCTGATTTGCTGAAAATGAATAATAGCAGCTTGGAGCACAGATTTCAATTGTCAGATAGACCCTCACTATAATTCCTGTTCAGCCACTTATGAGCTGTGTGTCTAGGATGTGTTATTTCACCTGTCTAAATTTTAGTATCCTCATTTTGTAATGATTAAATGAAATAATGTAAAAAAGGCATTTAGTATACCAGGCATAGAATAAAAACTCAAATGATAGCTGTGAATGCCATTATTGTCTTACATAAATGCATAGTATTGAATCTTCTCAAACCTTCTTAGCTCTCTTCCATCAATAGTTTCTTGTAACCTAAAAACCTAAAAGTGTTCAATTTGAACCTACAGGTTCAATTGATCTACCCTTGAACATTCCCTTTCCTGTTTGTGATTTGTCTCATTCTCCTTGTCAGATTGGAACCTTCCAAATTTAAAGAACTTCCCTCTAAAGGACCCATATGTGCTTGTGTGTCCCAGCATCTTTGTGCTCCCATCATTCACTGTGGGGAGAGGGGTCTTGTAGGGAGAGGAGTTTCTGTTTGCTGGCTTCTTCTGTTATTTCTTTCTGAAGAACCGAACAAAAGTGGATGTCCTGAATACCTTGCTCTGTTGTTACCCTTAGGATTCTGTCCTTAATTAAAATGAAGGCATTGTGCCTCAATGGACAGGCAGTGTTCTATATGGAACTGATATTGATGAAGGACAAATGTGAAAGTGATATTACTTTTCCCAAACAGAAAATGATTAACACCCTGAAAATGGCACAAGCTAAGTGTTTCAGGTTTTGTACAAGGAGACATTTCCACTTGGTTAAGGAATTCATAAAAGCTTCATGAAAGAGGAGCAGTTGAAAGAGTAAGCTGGAACGTTTTTGATAGCTCTTGAGGGGATACAGAATTAGTACTCCAAGTACAGAGAAGAGCATGAGCAAAGACATGAAGATTATACTTCTCTGTCGCTGGGTTTCTAATGCTTGCTCGTTACTGGGGTCCAGGCTTGCTTAGGTTTGCCTGGCTCATTAGGCAGCACATAAGATAGCGCAGTCTACTCAGTCATCTTGCAGTAACAAAGAGATTGATTGGTGTACTTTCCTGGTTTTCCTGCTTTTATGTAATCACCTCTCCTTTGTGTGCTAGATCTAATGACTCACCCCTAACAAAAGAACAGGGCAAAAATCGTAGGATGTCACTTCCGAGATTACACTATAAAGACTGTGACTTCTATCTTGGGTTCTCCCTGTCTCTCCCTTTTAGATCTTTCACTCTGAGGGAAGCCAGCTGCTATGTTGTGGGTGGACTGATGGAGAGGCACATGTGACAAGAAAACAGTATTTCTGGTCACAGCTAGGGAAAACCTGAGGTCTGCCAGCAGGCATCTGGGTGAGCTTGGAAATAGATCCCCCACCAAGCCAGGCCAGGCCTAAAGATAAGTGCTGCTATAGCAGGTATCTTTTTACACTTGATCTTAGCCAAAAGGCCGAGAAACGATGGGTACCTTTTTAAAAAGCTTATTTTATTTTAAATTGACAAATAGTAATTCTATAATTTATGGGGTATGATGTAATATTTCACTACTTGTATACATTGTGGAATGATCACCTCAGGCTAGTTAGCAAACCCATCACCTCAAATAGTTATTGTTTCTTTAGAATAAGAACATTACCTTTTCACCTGTTTTGAACAATAGTCACCAAGCTGCACAATGGATCACCAGAAATTATTCTACCTAACTGAAATTTTGTACCCTTTGGCCAGTGTTTTGCCTTCCTCCATCCATCTCACCCCCCGCCAGAGGTCAGCCTCTGCTTACCCTCATTTTTCTCTCTACTCAGTGAGTTTGGCTTTTTTAGATCCCACATATACGTGTGATCATATGTACTCGACCCTCTGTGCCCCAGCAGATGCCTTGATTCTACCCTGTGGGAGACCCTGAAGCAAAAGTGTTCAGCTCAGCCATACCTGGATTCCTGATACACAGAAGTTATAAGATCACTTACAATATAATGTGTTTTAAGTTCCTAAATTCGAGATGATTTGTTATGCCGCAATAGATAAATAATACACCTTGCAAATGGATAAATGGGGTTGTAAGAAATCTTGAAAGGTCAAAATGATTGTAGGTAGGGTCTGCCCAGGAAGCTGAGGGTTTTGCGTTGATGAGCGGGTCCAAGAACCACATTATTATGTAAACATGAAACTGAGGTTCACAGATGTTAAGCAGTTTGTGAAACAAGAGCTCACGGATGTTAAGCAACTAGACTTCACACCTTCATATGTGAATCTAGCAGGAAGTAGGATCAAGGTCATATGTTTGTAGTGCATGCAAATATTATTTATTTCTCAATAAGCATCAGATGGCATGGAAACTGAAATGGAGAAATACATAGCATATCTAAGCAAGGCTAGGAATAGCAAAGTTAGGATATTGAAAAGCCAGAGGAATGAGAGAGTCTTAGCAAGGCAGCAAATGTACTTTTCATTTCTTTTTTCTTATATTCTGGAAGTTTTCAAAAATAAATGTTAACACATTGTGGAAATGTGTGAGCATGAAAGAGGAGGCAAGAGAAGCAAAAAATACAAGTGCCAAGTGTGAAGGCCGAGATGGTTCAGATGCTTTGGGATGCCTGCAGTAAACACTCGCCTAACTTTGCTCTGTCCCCAAAGGTGACTTACTGCCACTAGCAGCTGAAACCTGCAGGAGTACATCTCACTCCACCAGCCTGAACTCAGGAGCCCAACTGTCACCAGGGCTGTCTTTTCCTTCATTTCTTGGCCCTGTTCTTTCTACTCTTTCCCTAGTTTTATTACACTGATTACATATTTTCCAAGTTTCCCTCTTCTGTTGTTTTATATATGTGTGTTTACATGGTTGCCTTTAAACAGTCAAAACATAATTAGCAGGATCTATTCTTCAAACAATAAAGACCCCTAGCTTGATTTTAGTTCTCCCTGTGCTCTCCCTACCACCCCCTTCACCTTCTGAAATTTTAGTTTCAGCTTGTTTTTAAACATATAATTTTAAAAATAGACACTGAGGGGAGAAAAAGGTTATTTATGAATAGATTTTATTGCAATAAATGTCCCAAGAGCTAGAATGCTGATGGCAAGGAAAAAGCAAGAAGACTCTCCTTTCCTTCTTTTTTTCCTGTCTTCTCAAAGGATAGTTTCTGGGATGACACAGGGAGTTTCTGAAGTGCGTTTTACCCACTTAGAAAATAATCGTGACCAATTACATTCCTCTAGAGAAAAGCAAGTCATTATCTTTCTTCCCTTCAAACCTTGGTAAAAAGCCCTAAGGACACGTAAATCAAGAACTGTTTGTTATTGTCAGAAGTTTATAGATGAAGCATTATGACAAGGCACACTAAGATGGAACACAAAATATACAACAATCATGCTTCTGGGAAACTGCAGGTTTATAATCTGAAGCTAAAAGAGTGATACATCACTTCAAAGAAATTAGAGTAAACTCGAGCTTTAACAGTTGAAATCTGAGGTCAATAATCAGGTAGAGTTTTACTTTGATTTTGAAAAAGACTTGATTAGCTCTTCCCCTTAATAATTTTAGTTTGCTACCAGGGCCTTACTGGGAGGGCTAAGAAACTGGAGTTTCTCAAGTTCTGCTTGATTGTTGCTCAACGTGGAATAAAAACAAACATGCGGCAACTGGTTCTGATTAGGTGGAATTAGCATTTACTCAGGCCTGCTAATAAAGAAGCATCTGATTACAGGCTACTTTCACAGAAATGAAATGTACCATTGCTTTGATCATTTCATCATTGCTGATCGCATTTCCCATTTCTCCTTATTCCCCCCCCCGCAGTTTCACTCTGTAAAGTTTGTTTTTCTTCCGATTTTTTTTTTGTTCCGTCTTTCAGAGCTAGAACATTTTGAAGTAATCATTGGTAAATTAGAATTTTCTCTGACAATTTTGAAATACTGTGGTGAGAAATGGAAAGCCATGGAAGTGTTCAGTTTGCTAGAAGTTTCTTAGCTGATAGCTATTTAAGTAACCTATCTCCGGTATTACTTTTGCTAACAACAAAATTGGCAGTATAGTGACAATCTCACAATCTTAAGTAACTGTCCTTTTATTTTTCCTTCTAATGTGTTGGGTCTCCACCCCCCCACTCTGCCCCGCCCCTCGTGGGCCTTTTAGAAGAATTGTTCTGTCAAGACATTGTCCCAGAGAAAACAAACTTATCAAGAAGCAGGTAGCTTCTTTAGCATTATAACTAGAGGCACTACCAGAATATATTTGTTCCCTGGAAAACCTGTTTTACAAGTGGACTTTTATTGTGTTTGCAGGAAATTTTGATGCCAAGTGAATCAGCAGAAGTATTTTCTAAATCCTACTGAAACCACAAATTAATTACCAATAATATTTCAAAATTACATTTTAATAGAGAATTTCTTGGGCAATAAAAATAATGGGTGTATGTTAAATGTACTTACACTTTATTAAAGTGAGCCACTACACTATATATACCACTGGCCTTATGTACTAGTGTAGAACACACCTTTTCAAAAGTTTATTTTAAAGCCTGGGAAAATCAAACATACTCATTACCCAACTTTCTCCTAGTCTGTGAAGTGAATTGCCTCATTGAAACCAGTTGCTTCTAACAGATCCCTCTATTGTACATGGTTAGGCAGTGTTAAAATTTTCCAAGTGATCCTAGAACTGACTCAGGCTTTCTGAGCACTTTGGACTAAGGATATGTTTTGGTTTGGCTCACAAACCTAAGAGTTCTCTGGTCTTAAATAGAACCACCAAGCTGGCCTTGGCAGATTTGAGTAATTGATTCAACTGGGCCAGACACTGTGCTGAGGGAAGACAGAAGACAGATGGTAGGAACAGTCTCTGCCCAAAGTTCACTGTAACTTCTTACAATACTTTGTTTGAAACAGCATCTTCTTCTGGTTCTGGGCTGGGTTAATGCTAGGTAAATACAGACATTCTTGTATTAGACAAATATTCCAATTACCTTTTAAACAGAGCAGTCATATAACGTGTTGCCTCTCTAAAATATGCAAGTACAGCCAGGTGTGGTGGTGTACACCTATAATCCCAGCACTGCAGAGGTGGAGGCAGGAGGATTGCCCTGAGTTCAAGGCCAGTTTGGACTACGCAGGAAGACCTTTGTCTCAAAAAATTTAAAAAAAAAAAAGCAAGTACAGAAGAGCCACATTATTAAAAAAAAAAATCATTAACAATTTATGGGATTACCATGAAAATTCTAACAAGTAATCATATATTGGCATAGTACAAAGCATATAATGATAACTGCATACTAGTTTAGTACCTTTTATGCATCAGAGGCTATATCTATTAGCTATTGTATCACAAACTACTGTATCCCAAGCTTCAAGGAATTAAAACAATGACCATTTATGATCACTTAAGAGTGTACTAGTTAGCTAAATAGTTCATTTACTTATATCTAGACTCCCTCATATAGCTGCAGTCATCTGTGCTACATGTGCAAACAGCTTTTCCAACTTTGGGCTAGTGGCTCTCTCATAGTTGTAGGGCTCAGCAGGATGGTTGGTCCGGGACATGGCTGGAAGGCGTCACCTTTGCTCCATGTGGTCTCATCCTTCAGCAGGTGAGTATGAACCTGCTCACATAGCAGTCACAGGGTTCTGAGAGATGGACACAGAGCAGGCACAGCTGCCTGAGCTTCAAACTTAGGACAAATGTATCTTTTTCTCCTACCACATTTTATCATCCGTAGCAAATCACGAGGCCAGCCCCTATTGAAGGGTGTAGGGAAAGAGATTTCACCCCTTTGTCAGAGGGACTACACAGTCACATTGCAAAGGGAAGCTTAGATAAGTGAGGCCAGTTTTGCAATCAAGCTACTTCTATTCCCTCAATTAATATGAAAGAAAATATAAAACAGTTGATTTATAAGCAGCTAAGTAATGATGTCTGTATCTGAGGCTTCCATTTCCTTTAAATTTAGGTTTCAAGGTGCCTCATTTCTCTGAGTACCCACACTCTGCTATTGAAGGTGTCCTGTATCTACCTCTAACAAATCCTTCTCATGTTCCTTTAAAAAAAATTTAGGTTTCAAGTTTGTTCTTTGATTCTTTTGGTGACACATAGTAGAAACTATGGCTAACAGGCATACATATATGTGTGTTTTATATATGCTTGTTTTGTGAAATTATATACACAGTATGTATATAATTATATAAATGTGAGATGATGGATAGATAGATAGAGAGATAGACAGATAGATTGGGATAGCTCACAGAATCTAAGGGTGGTCAGGTAACCAGACTCTAGACCACAAGAACTAATAGTCTATTCAGAGCACTGCTATTGGGATTCAAATTTCCTGGAGAGAGAGAGAGAGTCCAGCTGACCAGTGTGTTAGTGCTCAGACCTTGGCAAAGGGAGGACCAGGCTCCTTGACTCTAAAGTTTCCCCAAGACTACATGAAAAGAGGCTCAGTGATTCTTCAAAGTAAAATGGGGTCTGCTGCCAAGTGGAGGGAATTAGGGCAGGTAAATACAACAATATTCTCTACAAAATTTAAACAGTTCAGTCCAAGAAAATAAGTTCTAATAATCGTTTAAGTCCCCCATTTGGTGTAAGCATGGAAAAGCCAAGCATCATTTCTCTCCTTACCACTGTGCCAGTGAGTGAGCTAGAAAGTAGCTGCAGGCAAAGGATGCAGATTACGCTGACAGGAAAGGTAAATTAGATGTGGCTCTCTTTTACCCAGTCAATGACAAGTGACCATTTGCTTCTTTAGTGTTTGCCTGCCCTGGCCTAATCAAAGTATGTCTATGCTTAAAAGAATGTGGGAATGACATCACAAAGAGAGACAATATGTTTTTTAGGAGTTGTATAAGTTAGAAATGTTCCTGGCTACTGGAGACTTTACTCATAGGACAGTTATTGTCATTGAGCAGGAAGCTCCAAAGTAGTGATCCCAGAATGGACCCAGAGGCTCACTAAGGTCCTCAAGGCCTCTGGCATCTCCTTCTTTTCCATTCACCTATCCTCAATTATCCACGATCTGACAGTAGTGTCTCCCCTTTGTGGCTACAAAATGGCTGCTGCAACTCCACCATTCTGTCATCACAGAATAGCATCTCCAAAAGAGAAGGGAGAAGAAGAAGCAAAAAAGCTTTTGCTTTGCTTGTGTCTTTCTGCCCAACATCCTTTAATAGGTTTTCTCTTACATCTCATTGACAAGGACATGACCGTCTTAAACCAATCACTGTAGAAGGGGAACAAGATTGCCATTGTGCTCAGACCAATTTTAGTTCAGCCACTCATGTTGGGCACATTGCCATCTGTTTCTGATGTTTTATGGTGCCTCCATTCTCATTCTCTTGGCCTTGTCCTAGCTGGGATCAGAGCTGCTTCCTGGGGCTTCAAAACCATCTTGTTTCTTTCTCTCCTTGGCTTCCCTGAAGCTGCAGGCACCACTGCTTGCTAAATCAGCTGGTAACATGGACAGTTTGGAAGGGAAATTTTGCCCAGTGCAGGATGACCCAATGGAGAAACGCTCCTTTGTGCCTCCTGTCAAGGGCAGTCTGCGCAGTTCTTACAAGGCCTGGAGAAGCTCAGCTCCATAACTCTCAGCAGTATCCTTTACAACACATCTGTCTAGTAGCTTTCCTTTCTTCTGTGTCCTGCTCTCCCTGGATCATTTTCTAAATAAATACTTGCATACTAGTCTTATCTCTGACTCTGCCTTCGGGGGAATCCAAGCTCAAACACCACAGAAATACAATCAGAGTTTCTTTCTAAGAACAAAGGCAGATGGCTGCTTGCCCACTGGTTAAGCAACATCAGTAGTGCCAGCCATCATGCTCATGGGATTAGAAAGAGGAGCCGCATCACATCCTGTATCCCTAACTTCGAAAACAGAAATCCATGATTTGTTGAGTTTTTACTGAGTGCCAAATGCTTTAATTTTTTAGATATGTTGTCTTAGTTTAGTTGCACAACAGCCATTTCCAGTAGACATCTTTATCTCTGCTTAACAGAGGACAATACCAAGGATCAGATAAGTTGAGTGATTTCCCCAAAACCTGTAAGCAGAAGACATAGAATTTTGATACAAGTGATCAAGGTATTTTTCCTACATATTACTCTGCTAAAAAGAAGGACACTTGATCTGCAGGCCAACTGGCTGGCACTGTGGGGAGGAGGTGCAGCCTGGCTGTGAGCCTTGTGGCCACTTATAACATGCAAAGTTTTTCCTGAAGAACACCCAGTGGGCAGATGTGCCAGTAGAGAGAGGTTTTTCTGTCTGCTTTTGGTCCTCATAGAAAAATACTTACAGCAGTGTTTCTGGAGCAGAGTTGTGACCAGCACGTTGCTCACACATTTTCCTTAAACCAATAGCAACCTGGCAACATTATTTTTCAAGCCTAGATAGACAGATCACTCTGTTTTGTTCTGTCACTTTCAAGGGAGTATCCTGCCCCTTCACAGACTTGGTGCTGTGGAGCAAACCACATTTACAGAGAGTTCTGGATAATGAGGTCAGACAAACATTTCAAGAGACAGATCACAGACTACAGGGACACCACTGTCTTTTTCCAGGGCGAGTTGGGAAAAGAAATTGGACACTGGTCCAGACAATGTCTAGGATACTAACTGTATTGGTAAAGGATGCCAGCACCTGGCCAGCAGTCAGTGATATGAGGGAAGAAAGAACTGTAACATTATTATTATTATGAAAGGATGTATTTTTAGTATGTAGTAGGTAAGGTAGGAGGTGCTTCTATGGAGAAACACAGCATGGAAATTTGCTTTGTACAAAGTTGTTGCCACATGATGAAGAGTTGAGTTAAAATGAATAAATTACATACATAACCTCAATTTTCCAAAGGGATTCTCAGATTGATCTTTATTTTATTCATGTACAGTAATTACCACAAAATTTGGTGTTGATTACCCCTTGTTGATTTCAGTTTCCTTGAGTTTTTCCTCTGTCATCTGAAAAGATATCAGTTATCTCAAACTTGTTGGCCGTGTCCCTCATCAATACAAAATCTTTTGCATAAATATCTGAAATATGTATATTTGTGAATTTAGAAATTATATCTCTGTACTGCTGCAAAATAGAATTAAAATTTAAAGGATGAGATAAAGATCAAGCTATCTTAGCTGAGTACAGTGGCACATACCTCTACTCCCGCTACTTGAGAGGTTAAGGCAGGAAGATTGCAAGTTCAGGCCCAACTTGGGCAACTTAACAAGATCCTGTCTCAAAAAAAAGGCTGGGGATGTAGCTCAGTGGTAGAGTGCCTTCTGAGATTAATCTCCAGTACAAAGAAAGAAAAAGAAGAAGGCTAAACTATCTCATATTAGGAACAGTATAAAAACCACTGCTTTGGCTAATGAGAGCAGTGCAACTGAGTGTGCTTCTGTCTTTATCCATGATCCATCATTCTGTGATACTTTGATTCAAAATGTCAAACTAGTTTAGTTTATTACAATACTGGTTTTAATTTTCTTATTGTCGTTTTATTTAGGTGGTTTTACTATATTTACAAAGTTGTGCAAACATCATGACTATCTAACTTTAGTATATTTTCACCATCCCAAAAGAAACCCATACTTATTAGCAGTCACTATCCATTCCCAGTAGCAGTCACTGCCCCTGGCAACCACTGAACTATTCTATTTTCTGTCTCAGTGGGTTTGCCTATATTGGACATTTCACATAAATGGAGCAACACAATATGTAGTTTTTGTGTCTGGCTTCTTTTACTTAGCATAATATTTGAGGGTTCATCATGTCGTATTGTGTAAGCATACTTCATTCCTTTTTATGGCCAAATAATATTCTATTGAATGGGTATACCACACATTTTTTTTCTCTTCATCAATTAATAGACATTTGGATAGTTTGCACTTTTTAGCTATTATGAATAATGCTGCTCTGAACATTACAAATGTCTGCGTTTATTTTTGGACTTTCAATTCCATCCCATTGATCTCTATGTATTAACACTTTTTTTTTGTTTTTGTTTTGTTTTGTTTTGGTTTTTTGGTGCTGAGGATCGAACTTAGGGCCTTGTGCTTGCTAGGCAAGCACTCTAACCACTGAGCTAAATCCCCAGCCCCTAATACTTGTTTTTTTAAATATTTGGCTTTTAATGTATGGTACAGTTGAAAAATAGCATAAATATTCATAGATCAAATCCAAGAAATTGCATTACTGTCTACCTTTACTAATCAATTTTTGCCATAATCACTGTTACAGCTGAAGAATCACATATTGAGGGCTTTATTCCCCAGTATAGCAATGATCAGAGGTGGGGGCCTAGACAGATGACTGGATCATGAGGCCATTGATAAGTTCATGGCTGAGTGGGCTGTTAAGAAGTAGGCCCCAATCAGAGGAAGTAGGTGATTGGGGGCATGCCTTTGAAGGATATATTCTGTCCCCAGCCCCTTCACCTCTCTCTGGCTTTCTTGCTGTCTCTCTCTGCTTCCTGATTGCCATGAGGAGAGCTGTTTTCTTACACCATGGCTTTCTACCGTGATGTTTCTGCCTTGCAGCCAGACTACAATGGACTGAAATTTCTGGAACCATGAGCCAAATTAAACCTTTCCCCCTTCAAATTGTACGTGTCAGATATTTGTCCCAACAACAAAAAGCTGACTAATGCAATCACCAATTATGCAAATGTTTGCTTGCAGATTTGACTGATAGGTTTCCATTTTTTCTGAAGTCTATGAGTTGTTTTTGCAACCCAATAATAAGGCATTGCATTTTTTCATCTGTAAGACATGGAAAACTCACTAAAACTGTTCCGACCATTTGTTTCTTTCTGTTTTTACTCTTAACATGATGCATTAGGTGCTTGAGGTGTACCTCAGTAGTAGAGCACTTGTCTCTCATGTGCTAGGCCCTGGGTTCAATTCCCAGCACTGACAAAAACAAAAGCATTAATTTGTTTCTTTTTATCTACATGTTATACTTGTTCTTGGGAATTTATTAGACTTTTAAATATGAATCATTAATTCATCCTGATAAAGTTTCAGCCTTTATTTCTGTGACTATTTCATGTCCCTTATTCTTTCCTCTGTTTCATTCTAGAAATCTGTTAAGATTTATCTTGGCCCTACCCACCCTACCTTCCACATCTCAGTCTTTCTTTTCTTTATATTATCTCTTTGTGTCTGTGGGCTGCATTCTGAGCACCTTTTTCAGATTGGCTTTCTAGTTCACCAGCTCTCCCCAGAAAGAGACTAAATATATAAAGGACAATGATCAGAACACATGCCATAAAAGAATTCTGACCCCCACAAGAAGCCCAAGAAGCCAAACCACAACCTCTTCTCCAATCTGTCAAAACTCACTCAGCAACTGCTACCCTTCCTATTTTTTACTCTGACTTTCCACTGACTAACCAAGCAGAGAAGACCAGATATTCACTCCAAACCAATCATGTAAAACACTCACTTTTAGTTAGTTCACGGCCAGCATCCCCTCACCAACAACCTCTAATCAGAGGATAGTTGGAGCCTTTCCTTTTTGTCATTATAAAGCTTTTCCAGGCCCCTGCCTGCCTTAAATCTGTGCCAAACTGAAGTGATGGTGACCAACTCCCTTGCTATTTAGCAAGCTCTGGGTAAACTGTCTGCTTTCATTTGGGTTGTTTTTGTTTTGACACCAGTTAGTGATATACTGCTGTTGGATGCTTCTACTTGCTTTCTTTTTCTTTCAACTTTTATATTTTTCAGTTTCAGAAGTTCCATTTGATTCTTTTTTCAAACTTGTCTGGTCATCTTTATACCCTCTTGTCCTTTTGCCATTACTTTTTGTTCTGTCAGAATATTAAATGTTTTGCTCAATACTTCCTTTTATCATTTGCTGTTTCTGTTGTCACTCATTTGTGGTAGCATTCTTTGAATATTCTTTGATTTTCTTTCTTTTTTTATTGTGAGCCCAAATTTGTTGTGTTCTCTGTCAGAGTTGCTGGAGGCCTAACTTGAGGTCACTTCTGTAGGAAACATTTGCATTTATTTCTTCTGGGCACCTGGGAACATCCATTGCTTACAGTGAAGTTCTCCTTGGAGGTTTTCAATCTACCTTATCCCTTTGGAGGATGCTGCATGCAAGTGAAATCTTATGTCATTGTCCTTGTGTAATTTTAAGAGTCAAATGTATTAGAAATATAGGATCAAACTGAGTAAATAGACACTACTGTTTGATCATTATCTTCTAAATTTCTAAGCAAATACTAAAAAAGAAAAAAACTTTAATATATAAAAAGTGATTCTAATATAAGGAAAGTGTGTTTTTACAAACATTTTAGAAATTTTTGTACCGTTTTGTAGAATGAAAAGTAAGTTTAAATGAATCTATATCTTTCCTTAGCTGTAAAATTAGAGGGGGCAGTGGAGGGGAGAGGAGAGGAGAGGAGAGGAGATGGGAGGGGAGGAAGACAGAAAAAGAAAAGCAAGCAGGACGTGGATTTCAGAAACTGAGTTAAACCCTAAGAATTTGGATCATCTGTTTGCTACCCCTTCCAAAACATTTCTTTAAATTGTATCACATATTCAAAGATAATTTCTCTATGTTGTCTTATAATCCATAATTATTACAGAAACACTAGTGAATAGGTCTAAATGATATTTGTACTTGTGATGTCTTTTTCCTATTCCTGCCTGTCTTTCAGAGCTCCTATTCACTCTCTACTGTAGTTATTGCACTCAATTATAGGCTGTGCTGGGGACACAAAAATGAGAAAAGCAGAAACTCACTGTCTAGTGAAGAGCAGATAAACAATCACAGTAGAAACCAACTTTGACAGTGTTTCCGCAGCAAAGTCTTACGAACCATAAAGGGAAGAAGGAATCATTGAAACAGGGAAATGGAAAAGCTCACAGGGAAGTAGTCATTTTAGCTCTGCTGGAAAGCTAGGAATAATTTGCCAGGGGCTGGCTGTCCTGAAAAAGATTTAGCTTCCTTACTGATCAGGCCACAAAAGAGAGTTCTGCTTGTGAACTGAGCAGTAGTTAAGAATTCAAGAGGCCTTTTACCCACTGGGGTGAGTGGGACCTGAGGCCGAAAAATGGGCTGGCTTCAGTTAGCTAAACAGATTTCCAGAACTGAGCAAATTCTAAGACTTCATTTATGAACTCTGTCTCTGTTGTTGCACAGAACCTGAAGTTATATTCCTGCCTATGTTTTGTCTGCTGATAACCACTCCTTCCTGTACTATGGTAACTACAGGCCATGGATGTCCAGGCAGTGGATCTCAGTGTTCCCAGTGGGGGCTCCTGCTGAGGCGAGATGTAGGCAGATGCCACAGTACTGTCTGAGCCCCTTCCCTTTCTCACCCTGCAAATCTTTGCCTGGCAGCAAGAGAGGAGAAGGTAGAAGCAGATACTGGACCTTTCACTAGTTCCCTGTCATGATGGAGATGGATGGAGAGGTTCCACACAGCCACATCTGCGGTGTCCTCTGCCCTTCCTTTCTCACAAGTCTCACTTGCTGCCTCTCCCTCACCTGTCATTTTGTTTCCATGATAATTCCCTGAGTCACTCGTAATTCCTTGCACAGAACAGGTTTTGTTCATGCTGCTGTGCCTCTGTACACATCACTCCATCTGTCTGTGCTGCCCTTCATCCTGTCTATTTGCAGTCTTGCTTATCCTTCCAAACCCAGTCATATGCCCCGTTGTTTGTGAAGCCGGCTCTGCTTGCCCACCCCAGCATCCTCCCCAAGCTTTCCTCTCTGTTATTGCACTGGTGACATAGATGTCAGTAATTTATACAGAAGCCTGCTTTCTGCTATTTGGTTAGCACCCTGAGAACAGAGGTGGGTCACAGTCCACCTCTTTCTCCCAGCATTGAGCTCGAAGCCTAAACAAGTGCTGAGGCAGTGTGTGTGACTTGTGAAAGAAGTTCTCAAACTTTTCATTGAGATGCAGATTTGCTGCTCGTTATGGGACAATTTCAAATGACAGCTTTAGTTTTTGAAAACCCATACATACTGAATATACCTGTGTTTCTGCACAGCATTCATTTTGTGACAGCCTAGGACATGTACCAGTGATTTATTTTTTGGCAAGTTCCTGACTTCAACCTCACTCATACCAACTACCCACAGCATGTCCAGAAACACCCCAAACCACATTCTTGAGCTGCTTCAAGCACAGTGAAATGCATAAAAAGTAATTCAATCATTGGACAAGGCTCTCTTGGTTCTTCTTCTTTTTTGGCAGGAGGGGGGTGGGGGGGGCTGGGGATCAAACTCAGGGCCTTGTGCTTGCAAGGCAAGCACTTTAACCACTGAGCTAAATCCTCAGCCCTCAGAATGGCCAATATGATCACATAATGACTCCATTAAATGCAAATGTTGCCATTAAATGTAATCCTACTAGATCACTCAACCTTATGCCATTTCACATAAGCTTAATGCCTAAAAATACTATTCCACAAAATTTATTTGGTGAATTACAGGTGCGAGGTATGGAGTGGGTTGATAAGGAAAAGCTCAATGAGACATGTCCCTGACGTCAAGGAGCCCACTAGACATAAGGACATCTGGTACCTAGTGACCAAATACAGCATAAACCAAGGGAAGGGATGATTTATGAAGACCAGTTCAGAAGCTTTGCAGAAGGGGTGACATTTGAGACTTGAAGAATGCCAAGTAGCATGGAGAAGAATGTCATTCTAGAAAGTAGGAATGAGGTGGGCCAATTATAGAGCAGGTCATGTGGACGATCTCCTCCATGAACAGAGCTAATGTCTGGGGCACTAGGTTCATTGAGACAGGTGACTAGAGGGAAATAAGGCTCAAATATGGCTTGTGAATCATATAAGAGATTTGAATGCTTCCCTAAAGAATTTTATTCAGGTGGCAGTAAGGGGCCATGTGAGTTTAGGCCAGGATCTCCATGCCTTAATTTGTGCTTGGAGTCAATGATTCTGGGGAGCAGGCACTGTAATGGATACATTTAAAGATGGTTTGAAGATGGAGGTCTCTCTTTGTATTTGTAACTTTTTTCCTTTAAACCATACTGATCAGACTTTATGATATGTTACACATTAACAAGTACAAGTTGTATATCCACACCCTTCTTCTCTCAGAAGATAGGCTTTTCAGCTGAGAAATCATTCCCTCTCTTGTCTGCATTAAGAAGGTAACCCCTACATTTATAGTACTTGTTGCTTCTTGTATACAGCTGACTTGTTTTTGCCCTTTCTAGTAAAGTTTGGGTGTGTATTGTAAAATATTTACCTATGTTGCTTAAAATTGCAATGTGAACTTTTTTTTTCTGGTGCCGGGGATCAAACTCAGGGCCTTGTGCTTGTGAGGCAAGCACTCTAACCACTGAGCTAAATCTCCAGCCCCTGCAATGTGAGCTTTTATCTCAAAATATGTGAACTCTTTGATGTAACAACTTTGTGAGCAAGAATTTGTCTCAAGGAAATAGTCAGAAAGGCCACAAAGATTTTCTCAAGTATATTCATCTCTGTGTTGTGTATAACAATATTAAAAAATTGAAAGAAGCCTAATTGTCCAAGAGGAGATTGGATAAATAAATTATATAGCCAATTAAATACTTTGTAGGAGAATAATAATGTGAGTAGATTATAAAAATGTAATGTTACATTTAAGAATTGGACTATAAAATGGTATAGTCCCATTAAAAATTAATTAAAAATTTCATAAAGGAAGATCTTAAGGGTACTGACCAGACTTGTAACTGAGTATCTTTGATTGGCAAGTATTATGTGTGATTGCTGTTTCTTTCATTAACCTTTGTTATTGTTGTTAGCTTTCTGTTACTGTGACAAAATACTTGAGAAAAAAATCAATTTAAAGGAGGAAAGGTTTATTGTGGCTCATGGTTTCAGAGACTTCTGATCCATGGTTGGTTGGCTCCCTTGTGTATGAAAGCAGTCGCAGACCCTGAGGATGCCTGTTAGAGAGCAGTCTATCACTTGCCAGTGAGCCTGCATGCTGATTCTGCCAGCATGCCTCGGGAGAGGAACATGAAGATTTCTTAACCCAATAACTGGATCAGTGTCAGACTCTGCATGTCTGCAAGCTGGCAGAATGAAGTTCTGAGACTGATTAACTTCAATTTTCCAGTGGAAAGATCAGACGTGATACTGGTCTGGCTGCATATAATCATGCTACAATCGGTGCAAGAAAGGAATGGTGTGAATACTCATGCTTTCTGGCAAAGCAATCATGTATGAATCACATATCATATACATTCTCTTGTTGGAGTATTTGAACTGACTTCCTCTTGAATATGTTCTGGGTTAGGGTTTTTGTTATTTGTTTTTTATGAGTTTTGGGGGAGTTTTGGTTTTGTTTTCTTCTTCTATTAGCTTTAATTTAGTTGGTGTCTATGTTCTCTCCTTCCTCTCACCTTGCAATCTAATTTCTTCACCTCAAGCTCCCATAGCAATACTATTGTTTCTTATTTCTTTTTCTCACTGTTTAAACTCCTCCTCTCAAATTTTTTATTTGATGTGTTCTGCTCTTTATTAATCATTCCCATCTTTTCCTGTATTAACCCTCTGTCCTCCCCATCTTATTCCTTTTGTTCCTTCATATCCTACCTAGCCCACTGTCTTCCCATACCTCTTTTCCACATTACAGGTACACAAACTTATCAACAGGTCCTAACAGCCACATAGCTTTCCTTATCATGAAGTACACCTCTATCCTCACCTTCCCAAAAAGCTTCTTAAAACCCTCAACACTTATCCTTCAACCCAAATATGTAAAAGTATTCCAACAGAATCTGACCCCATATTGAATTTTTTTTCACTTATCACTATTCCCTCCACCAACCTCCTCCTTACTGACTTACCCTCCTCTTCCTCATACCCTTCAATCTCTTCTCTCCACTTCTTCTGCCACATCACAGAACAACTGCTATAAAAATTGAACATATACGGCATATAGTATTGATAAAGGGTGAAAGTGTATTACAAGGTCCATCTTATAAAAGTGATGGATCAGATCTGTTGATGCTGTTATAACCCCAAGTAATTCTTTCCTCAAAATATAGGGACAGTGTCCAAATTACTTAAATAACAGAAGGGGTAAATATTATCTCTGGATATATGAAGCTGAAAAAAACATCACAGGAAAGTAGTATCTTACAAAAAATCTTCATATATATTACAAGCTCTCCTCATCCTAATAGACCTCAACCCACAGTACCAAATTTAAAAAGAGAAAGGAGGGGATAAAAAACAGATTATACATATACACAGAATGATAGAGAAACAAAGCAAAAAAAGACCCCCAAGTTCTCCCAGCTCTCCTAAGATATATCAAGAGGACACAAATTGAGAGGAAATCAAATACCAGGTGATGGAACTCTACAAAATGTTTAAAGAACAGATAAAGAAACTTGGCAAGTTCAAATAGGATATGACCCAAAAGTTTACGGAATTATCACTCAAAATGCCCAATATGGATTTGGGGGGAAAATAAAAATTGGAAGAGATGACCAAAATGGTTCAAAACATAAATGACAAATTCACCAAAGATATAGAATTCATGAAAAGATATCAAACAAGAAGTACTAGAAATAAAAAAAAACTATGTAGAATTCATAAACTGCAGAAATGACTAATGTGAAAACAGAGTGTCTGAAATTGAGGACAATATGCAAATTACGACAGAGTACACAGGGAAGCTACAAAAAGTGTAAGAGAACAAAAAAAGTCATCCATCACCTACTAGAAAACCCTAAGAAGACCAAACTAAGGCTACCTGGAGTTAGAGAAAAACAGTATGGTCCTGGCACAAAAACAGACATGTGGATCAATGGAACAATAGAGGATACAGAAACAGTCCCAGACACATTCAGCTATTTGATCTTTGACAAAGGGGCCAAAAATATATGTTGGAGGAAAGATGATCTATTTGACAAATGGTGCTGGGTAAACTGGCTGGCTCTTTACAGAAGATCGAAGCTGGACCCATATTTCTCACCATGTACTAAATTAAAATCAAAATGGATCAAAGACCTAAATATTAAAACACACACATTGAACCTATTGGAAGATAAAATGGGTAAAACACTTGGAGTCACAGGTGTTGGTAAGGACTTTCTAAATAAAACTCCAATTGCACAAGGATCAACAAATGGCATTACAGCAAAGGGATCAATTAGTAGAAAGAAGAGTAAACCTACAGAATGAAAAAAAAAATATACCAACTATTGCTCAGACAAGACTAATATCTAGAATTCAAAAAATTAGATCACCTGAGTTAAAAGATCCAATCAAGAAATGGGCAAGTGAGATTGGAGATTTAGCACAAGCCATAGAGCACTTGCCTAGCAAGTGCAAGACCCTAGTTCGATCCCTAGTGCGCCCACCCCTGAAAGAAATGGACAAGTGAAATGAATAGATACTTCTCAGAAGAAGAGTACAAATGGCCAACAAATATAAAAAAATGTTCAGCATCTTTGGCCATTAGAGAAATGCAAATGTTAAGATTTCATTTTACACCATAAAGAATGGCAGTCATCAAGAAGTCAAAGAATAAATGTGGGTGTGGCTGCAGTGAAAAAGGAACCCTCTTAGAATGCTGGTAGGAATGCAAAGTAGTACAATTGTTATGCAATTCAGGATGGAGATTTCTCAAAGAACTAAAATTAGAAATTCCATATAACCCAGCTATTCCCCTTCTAGGTATCTTTTGCAAAGAGCTAAAGACATCATACTACAGCAATACATACATACCAACGTGTATTATGAATTGTACACAGTACAATTGAATTGTATACAGTACAATTCATAATAGCTAAATCTTGGAAGCAGTTTGTATGCCCATTAATAGATGAATGGATAAAGAAAATACGCACAATGAATATAAACATTATATGTCATAAACCTGAGCTAAGAATAATAATAACAAGAATGAAAATGAGGAAAGAGGATTTAGAGATGGAGAGAGGGATGGAAAGGAGCAGGGGATTAAAAAAAGAAACAACTGGTATCTACATGTAACTACTCTCCAAGTTAATGCAAACTTCATTTACTGAAAATATGTACTAATAAAATAACAATAAAATTTTTAAAAGAAAAGAAAAACCACAGCTATGCTTCTTTTTAATTATTTTTATAAATTTTTAAATTAGTATGTTTCCAATACATAATAAATATATTCAACCACTATACCTCCATTTGTATCCCAAGCACCTTACACTGTGCCTGCCATCAAGTGGGTAAGGACTCAGTAAAGCATGTAGAATGAATAAAGGGCCAGTGAAAACTGTCACTTTTTCTCCCCTTGGAGAAATTTAAACCTTGCTGAGTTTTGATTACCCAGGTATACTTCTGACTCATGTTTTCTATGATTATAAATTCTGGCTCTCACTGTTTTTCAAATAATTGGCTTAATCTAGTTACTCATAGAAATTTGAATTTATTTTTATGAAGTCATTTTCCTCTCCCTCACTTTTACACATTGGTTTTCTGAATCAAGACCATTATACCTGTCTCCAGTCCAGGCACTATCATTAGCTGATTTATACTTTGTCTTTGAATGATATTGAAACAATTCTTTCTATAGTATATAGGAAGTTGTCCAACTCAAATATGAATTACTTTAGTGATTACAAAACTCTTTTGCCTGAGAAGACCAGTGGGAATTCTATTATTTACTCCACAGCTGAGATACAGGTGAGATCTGGGTTTTTTTTAGTTTCCACGTGGTTGGACATTCATATTATCATTTTTAAAAATTAGAAGAAGTACATATAAAAATTTGAACACCCAAAAGAGTATGTTTTCCTTCACGTTCCTGATTTATAGGCCTGGGGATACTGCCTTGAAATTTAAATGGTGCTTTTGGATAAATAAAGTCTATTAAACCTAAGATAAATTCATTTGCAATGGACTCTGAATTCTCTGAGTCATTGAAATTTTTAACACTCTGTTAAGATGAAGACTCTAATAATGCAAGTAATCACTGGCTGATTCATGTGCTTTATAAAGCCATTTTCACTATTTGTTGGAGTTATGAATTATAAAAAGGGATGGCCAGTTCCACTGAAATAGCTTTCCCTATGGGAGAAGAAACTGAAGCAGTTAAGAAGTGAATGATAAATAGTATGGATGTTCTCCAAAGAAGTTACACAAATGGCCAACATAAATAGCCAGGGAAATGCAAAGAAAAACCATGAGATACCACTTCATATGACTATAAAAAGGCAGGCAAAAACAAATGAAGATGTAGAGAAATTAGAACCCTCATATATTGCCAATAGGATTGTAAAGGGATACAACCAGTTTGTGAAACAGCTTGACCATTTCTAATTAACATAAAATTTATGCTACTTCCTAGCAGGCTGTCTACTTGGAAACTTGGTATAGGACCTGAAAGTAAGCAACTATTGTTGGAGGTATATGAAAAAAATTAAATAATTTATTTTAAATCATTAAAATTTTTTAAAATGGCACATTCTCTAAAACCATTTAAGCTCCTCTTTTCGCTTATGCAGAATGACATTTCTACAAATTACTGCAAGTTAACGACATTTTATTCTGTCAGTAACTTGGAGTTATGTAAAGCACTTACACTAGTGTCCAGTTCTATCTGCATTACCTATTGTCTCCCCTTGGCTAAATATGCATCAGGCCTAGAATAACAAATTAAATCTCAACAACTCAGTGTCACTTGTTTGCACCACCTTGGGAATTTGTTTTTATAAAAGAACCCCAGCATTAGAACATAGATGAGTTAAGTTGGTACTTTCTTAGTAGAATTCTACGACAGGTGTTCATGTCAAATGGCTCAAGGAATGGGATGGATAGTTGAGGCTAAATTTGAGAATCATTTTTTAGGCAGGGAAAAGTTTGCAGAATCCTGTAAATAATTTTTTCTAAGTTCTCTGTATCGGTCTGAAACATCCTTATACTTCCATTATTTGGGGGAATGTTCATCTCTTGTGTAAATCAACTGCACAGGTTAGTATCACTGGTCTTGTAATGGGGCAAATGAATTCAAATAATTGCTTCTATTAGAATCTATTTTTTTTTAGAATCTATTTTTAAGGCTTAGATATTAAAATTTTCACTCCTGTTACATACAAATGTGGGTTTTTTGGTTTTCTTAGATATAATACAGGTATGTTCAACTTACTAGCATTTCATTTTCAGTTCTATTCAAACAAAATTCTCAACTTGGCTGATTCGTTTTAATATGGACAGAAATTTCACTACCAATATAAACAGAGACTTGGGTAGTAAGTACAAATAGAAAGCATTTGAGAATTGATTCAGATAGGAGTCCTAGAATTTCACACACTGTGCTGAGTTCCTCTTTGTTCTTCATGATGAAGTAACACCTCAGGACAGAAGTACTCTAGCCCTTCTTTTTACTCTATAAAGTTTATTTACACTGAATATAGATTTTTATGTTGCAAGTTTGAAATAGTACTCTTAAATAATGCTACTTAAAAATGTGGAAATCATATTGGTTCATAACTCAGAATATGTGCCTGGTGAATTTCTTCCAAAAAGAAAAAGTCTGTGTTCCATTCCAAACTTTGTAGAGACTGGCTGTCCTTCTGAAAGGACCATGCAAATAAAATTGTAAGGAATGCAGATATAGCAAAAACTGAGCTAATAGTTTGCCCAAGAGGCAAAGAGACATTCTGGTTGAGCTATTTAATGGATTTGAGGGAGTACAAGATATGATCTATTGCTAATGGTTATTAGATTGTCCCGAGGGGAGTAGAAGGGGCCACATCAGGACCCCTTAGTGGAACTGAAATAATGTGGCTGGTTCAGGCCACTCAGAGGTGGCAGGTAGGGTGAAGCTGAGAGCATAAATCTGATTGACTCCTGCCTTTGGAAGTTAGTGAAATGGAGAGAACAACGTTCTATTTAGTTTGCAATAAATTATATCAGCTATTTGTAGCTGTATTAGAACCAGTGTTTTTAAACCACAAACATTTGTAGTCTTGCAGTCTCTCTAGGTCAGGCTTTCAGGCATTGCTTAGCTGAATGATTTTGCCTCAAGATGTCTAACAAGGCGGCAATGCAGGTGTCAGCCGGGCTCAGGGATCAGATGTGTCATCTTGGTGGTAGTGTGTGTGATTTCTGAGGGGGGCTCTGCTTCCAAGCTTGCTCTCGTGGCTAATGGCAGGCCTCAGGCCATCACTGGCTATGGGCTGCAGACATCAGTCCCTTCCCCAGAGCTCAGAACATGGCCCCTGACGGTCCTTAGCGGAAGCCAGTGCTCCTGTGGCAAAGCTGCCCTTCTCCTTCCTGGAATGGGAGAGCAGAAGCGGACCCTTTCAACCACTGAAATGTGTTACCTAACTAAAGGAAATGTATTCCCAACTTTTAGGCAGAGAGGTCCTTTGAAGCTAGCTGAAAGCTACTTGTGTGATAACCTGAAAATTTCACCACATTCGTATGTTTGGCAGTGTCTTCAAATTTGGAGGAAGATTCAAGTCATTTCTATTTTATACCTTTAAAAATGTGAACTAAGCCTAGAGCTTACCATGAAGTTTTCCATTAACCTTGAAGCTCTGAACTGTTGTACATATAAAGGCAGTTCTAGATTATCACCCTTGATTCAGTTCAATTCCGTAGAGTATTGAGCATTATTGCTCAGCACTGTGCTGGAAACTTCAGCACATCCCTCCATGGAGTTTTACGTTCCTCCAAAAAGGTAGTGATCATGCATCAGTCCTGAGGAAGTCACCCAACTCAAATTATTTTAGTCAAAATAAGGGGTGGTATTTACAAGACTGCAGTTGGCTGTGTCATGGGATTGCAAGAAAAGCCTTAGCAAGAGGGTTTTTCTAAGAAGTTTGAGGCAGAGAACAGGAATTTGTCATCACTAGATCTTCCCTAACTTTTCATCATTCTCTAAGAGTTTTCTACATGAGAAGTGCTGTGCCCACTGGCATCTCTCATCTTAGATACAGTGTTGGACGCTTCCTGAGAAGGGATCTTTTTATAACTTCAACAGAGAAATCCTGGAAAAGGACTGGAACTGGTCCTGGGGCTGCCCTATGCTGTGCTCAACCTGGGTACCTCTCTACCCCTAAGAAATGGAAGAAGAGAGCTATTATGGGACAGACAAACAGATACGAATGCAGGTCTTCAGCCCCCAAGCCTAGAAATCTTTTGGTATGTGATGTACACAGCTCTTTAACAGAGCTAGCCCACTATGTGTCATCACCCAGAAAGCTGGTGAAAGGTCATTTTGCAGGTAGGAGCCATGTCCCTGTGGGCCACTCTTGGAAGCAGCCCAACCCCTTCCCCCACAGGGCTCTGGTTCCATTCCAGGGTCACTGGTTCTCAATGCGTGGTCTGAATTATGTTTGTAAGGGAAAAAAGGAATTTAGTTTTACTATT
Organism: Hystrix cristata; assembly: GCA_004026905.1. Taxonomy (NCBI): domain Eukaryota; kingdom Metazoa; phylum Chordata; class Mammalia; order Rodentia; family Hystricidae; genus Hystrix; species Hystrix cristata. Next base: position 86,892 of record PVJO010000203.1, read on the forward strand.
TTACTAATAAAATTTAGCAGAGTAACCAAATATAGGATAAGAATCTTAAACGCTATTAAATTCCCCTAAAACAAAAATGGTAGAAGAATAGTATAGGAAACTCCATGTGTAATTCCATAGGAATCACTTTAATGTGAGTGTGAGATCTAAAAAAACCTGAATAGAGACCATGTAAGAGAGAGGAAACTTGATCTCTTTATCAATTCTTCCCCAATTAATATATAATTAATTTAATATTCTCAATCAGGATACCTGTACAATTTTGGGAAGCAGGGAAGGGGGCTTAATAAAATAATTCAGTAATTAGTCTAGAAGTATAAATGAGCAAAAAATTCCAGATAATAAAATCAAACTGCTTCTTACATAGATTCCATGGTGGGTAATAACAAGGATCATAGCAATTTAATTATTCCTAGGGGTGGTCCCCAACAGCTAACATTATATATCACAGAGGTAGCACCATGAACCAATAGAAGAATCGATTTATTATGCAATAAGTAATATTAGAAATAGTAGTATGGTATGACAATATTTTTTAAGTATTAGCTGTTATTTACATTTACTATTTCCTTATCTTCTACCCTCCACCAGTCCAGCAAGACCATCTGGGCTCAGGGTGGAAAATAGAAAATATAACAAGAGTCTTCTGGCTTAGGCGCCCTAAAGCTGAAAGTCCTTAGAGAAAAGAAAGAACTCAGACGAAACAAAGCATTTGGAGAAAAAGCAGCCAGCCTAAGTAAAAGCCTGGAATTAGAACAAAGTGAATTTGTGGAGGAGTTCCAGGGTGAGTCAGGAATATAAGTTTTTACAAGCACCCCCAGGGATTTCTGTGCACGCTGAAGTCGGAGAACAGGTGAGCTGGCTTCTGGTCCCCCGCCGGGCTGCACAGCAGACCCTCGAGGTTGTGATAGATTCTGCGGCAGGCCCCAGGCCCAAGATTGTCTTCCCAATGCACATATTCCATCTCTTTCTACTTTACTAATTTTCTAAATATACTGGAAAAAAAGAAAAGGCACGAGTGAGTTGGAGGACCTCTATCTATGGCAGTGGTCTGCAGAGCGTGGCTTCTAGACACTTGTTAGAATTGCAAATTCTGTATCCCACCCTCCACATGTGGGATGAGGAACTCAGGTGGCCAGGTTAGTACGCCCTGAGAGTGATTTGATCCAGCCTAACTTCTGATAGCCAAATATTCTCTTAAAGAGAAATAAAAAATTAACTGCCCAGGCCCCCCACCCCAGATTTTGATTTAATCAGTATGGCATATGGTTCCTGTAATAATTATACAACAAAATCTGAGAACCTTTGGGACTTCAAAGAATTTCCCCTGTCCAAAAGAGAGCTGTCTTTCGAAACTAAAAGTGAATAAAAGAAATAAAACGTGTGTGTGTGTTTTTAAAGGAAGACAATGTAGGATTTTAAGAATGTGGCATTTCAAGTTTCAAGCATAAGCTTCTTTTATCAATGTTTATTACAGTTTTGGCTAGTACCTGTATTTATGTTTCTATTTAATAGTCAATAGTACTCAATCTCTAAGAGACTAAAAAAATCCCTATGACTATAGTTGTATTTTTAGATTTCAATGATTGAAAATGTTATATGAAAATCAGAAAATGAATTCAATAATTTTTAAATGAATATAGATTTTATTCTTCATTGTAGCACCTACATACATTTGAAAAATAGTAACATATATAGAACTATTACTTTTTCAGAAAATGCATAGAGTTTACATAAACTCTCTTATAATATTGTCAGGAAGCCAAAAGCCCATACTCAGTTGACCAGTAAGAGTTTTTATATTTCTTTAACTATGACTCTAATCTTTCCAAATATTATGTTTTATATTTGCTCAATTTTAGGTCAAATATTCTTTCCTTCTTTTTCTCCCTCCCTCCTTTCTTCCTTCCTATTTTCCTTCCTCCCTTCTTTTCTTTTTTTAAATTATAATTCTTGAGCCAGTTGTGGTGGTACACACCTGTAGTCTCAGCACTTAGGAAGCTGAGGCAGGAGGATCACTGCACACTGTAGACCAGCCTGGGCCACATAGTAAATTCAAGGCCAGCCTGAACTATAAAGTAAGACCCTATCTCAAAAAACCCCCAAAAATAAACTATATGTGTATGTGTGTGTGTGTATATACATATATATATATGATTCTTAAGATCTAGTTTAGACTTAAAACAAATTGGATATTTTTCTAAGACATTAAGTAAATTTAATAATTCAAGTTTAGTTGAATTATTTTTCTAATGATTTAAACTTTTAGGTGACACGGGTTTTCTGTCACTTCGCTAAATATCTTTTAAATTAATCGTGCCTGACATTAAACAAATGTAACTCTTGTTTTTACTGAGCTTTGTTGAAATGTGGAGTGAATTCCCATAAACACCCTAATTGTTTCTACTTTAGGTAATGTGTGCGGATATTATAAATATACTTCTTCTTACACTAACCAAAGGCTAGATAAAAAATTTGGACTGGATTCCACCCAAGAAATGGCAGAAGAGAGTGACTTTTGCTAGTACTGTGGACTTTTCCTTCCAGCCAATCCCTGGGTGACAGGGTACTTGAGAAAGGAGACAGGGGGCTATCAGAGTAGGAAGTAAATACTATAGCCAAAGACAGACATCAGTTCAGGCAACTTTAGCCATCAGTAAGTAGCAGTAAGCAGTGTGACAGTTTACTTTCTCTGGCTGTTTTTCATCCTTGAAAACTCAGGTTAAAAACAACCCCTATAAGAATTTCATCATAGTCCAGCAATCATTACCCTGTTTTTTGTTCTGGCACTTTCCCTATTATTCCAAACATCCATTTATTGCAGCACTTCAGACGTTTCTTTGGAATTATTTCTGTGTATATCCATCTCACTCACCAGGCCATGGACATCTCAGGACAGTGACTTCTATCCTTGCACCTGAGAAGTGTCCCATAATTACAGTGAAAACCAGCCACATAGCCACCACTCTGTGACAGGCAAGAAGAGAATATGCAGATCATGTTGCTGCCTGATTGGACTGGGGCATGTCCTCTATTACAGCCTTCCCCACTCTTTCGTTACATCTCCTGAAATCAGCAATACAGATACTTATAATTTTCTCAGCATACTATATTATTTCATGCATCTCTCTGCCTTTCAATTTTCAAATTTTCACAGCATCCACTTTGGAGAAGGGGAGTGTTTGCAAAACCCTACCAGTTTTTCAAGTCTCAGCTCATGCAGTATCTTCTCCATGAAAATTCCCACATCGGTTTCCACCCTTCTTCCTCTCACAGAGAACTTCATGTCCCTCATTTGTGCTTCCACAGTACCCTTTCTTGTAACTGACTGGTCAGTTTAGTCTGCACTCTCCATTTCTTCTAGAAAAAAACATAAAGACTGACAAAACAACAAACTGGATATTCAGTGGTCTGATGTACTGAGATGTCCACATACTTCTGTACCTAAACTGGAGGTTTGCGGAAACCCACTGTATTTGTTCTCCAACTGTTTATGCAGGTTACTTGTTAGTGTGGTAACTGTCTTAATTAGATGTGATTTAAATGAGTAACATGAGTGTGAAAAGAATTACTTTCTATAAAAACAGAGATACTTTGGAAAGATAAGCTGCTAAAAACTGTACTGTTGAATTAGCTGTAGGCAGGACAAGACTCTTGTAGTTCCTTAGACTATTTCTTAAGTGCCTGGTTTTTTTTTTTTTGTTTTTTTTTTTTTTTTTTTTTTTTTTTTTTTTTTTTTTTTTTTTTTTTTTTTTTTTTTTTTTTTTTTTTTTTTTTTTTTTTTTTTTTTTTTTTTTTTTTTTTTTTTTTTTTTTTTTTTGTGCCTGTGATTTCTAACTCCACTTTATAAAACTCAGAACTGGAAACTGTTGAAGATATATAATGAAAGTGGTTTGTAGCATTCCCATCAGTAGACCCATAATATGACAGAAGCCCTTAGAACCATATCAAAATCTCAGTTAAGTGTATGCATTTTAAGTAAAAATAAAATGTCCAAGGCATACATGTATCATGATAGGGAATGATAGGGTATCATGTATCATGATAGGGAAATGATAGGGTAGAGTCTGTTTCTTTCAGTGATTCTTAGTTTCTTGAAGACAGGGACCATGTCTTGCTTGTCTTGGTAGAGCTTGTGTCTGGGAGGAGTGTTTGGATCCTAGAGAAGTTTTCAAAGTGCTGTTTTACCCAAAGGAATGCCATACATTTTTTGTACAAGGAGTTTCATCAATTAGGTCTCTTCTGGCATTTGTGCATTTCAGCCACTAGGGAGCAATGTAGTTGCATTCCTTTGTAATGACCATCCAGGGGTGGTGTCTCCTTGCTGCCTTCACTAAAATGTCATGAGTCCCCCCAAAAGGCATGGGGACCTTGTGACCTAAATCTCTCACCAATTATGGCATTCTTTGTATATGCTTCCCCTATTTATTTGGATGAGTTAACTGATTCCAATTTTTCTAAACAATAAAAGGATCAACTAGTAAGCACCACCTCATTAAATTATTCAAGCCAAACCAGTTTCTGGAAAGAAGAAAAGAAAATAGGGGGGAACCCAACCCTCATGTGAATGTTGTGAGTAACATCAAGAATTATGATTTGGTATAATGTGGTCCATGGTGTTCAGCAGGGTAATCTTGGAGTGTGCACTGGTGGATATTATGGAAAGCACGTGCATTTGAACAGACAAACCTCAACTCTTCCTTCTCTTACATGAGTGTTCTCCATGTTCTCATGTGCTAGAATCAGCGACTCCACAAATTAATCTTCTAGTTGGTTATATCTTTTTAGGTCTGTCAGATGGTAGTGAGATAAAAAACAGTTCAAGATAGTGCCTTTAAGAAGAAAGAGCCTGGCTGAACATGGTGGGACATGCCTGTAATTCCTGGGAAATAATTTATTTTAACTTCTTAGTAAGTTACCATGCTGAATTATACCTAAACTGATGATCTGTGAGGGTAAGGGTCATGAACAACTCAGCCTGAATGCAAGAAAACTGAGACTTCCAAACTGAGACCTCCAATCTTGGAAATCTTTGGACTAGTTAAAAAAAAAAATCTGTTCCAAAGTACAATTTTGGAAACAAACTAAATCTAAAACAAGGTAAACATTCTGTTCTATACTCATCATGAGGTCTTGAAATAGTGACATAATGGCTGAGTAACAGTATTCAGCAAGTATTTGGGGAGTTGGCTGTCCTAACTACTGATTGTGGTCAAATTATCTCCCTTCCGCGTGTACCAGTTTTACTTTACTCATGTGTAAGATACAGGGATAGGGAAATTGGGCAGATGATCTCAAACCCTAACAATCATAAATTTCTTTTCCAGGAAGTAGCTCTTAGGGATTTACCCTTAACTTCCTTTGGTTTCAAGGACACAGCTTTTTTTTTTTAAGACAGTGTGAAGAAAATACATCATGCAAACTGCATAATTTCACAATCAGTATTTAATTTACCTTCTTTTAGGGCAGAATTTGGCAGGAACTAAAAAAAAGATCTTTTCCAATGAAAAGAACAGGATGTTGCCCTTTAAACTTTACATAAAGTCAAAATGTACTAGTTTGTGTGTAGAACAGAAAGGTGTTATTGTAGCCCCCTAGCTACTTAGGTATGAAGGGAGCGATTGCAGTTTATTCAAAACGAGTAAGTAAAGAGACTGACTTCTCAGGACTGCAGACATGCAGGCTGCCTTTAAGGCTTTTGACTCCTAATTTATTTTTCTTTCCCACCTTCCCATGGAGAAGGGGAATCTATGACTACTCAGATCTTCAGATGTCTGTCTGGAAAACTGGCAGTCTTCCAGAAATACAATTACGTATGAAAGAAAAATTCCATCCTTCACATCTTTAGAATATGAATTCTCCAGCCCTTTCACAGAAGGAAGACAAGAGTTGGAATAATTACAGCCCTTGCGTGTCTTCTTGGTTTTTGTGTGATTACTGTCCTACGGATCTGTATGTGAGATCACGCGGGAAACTGAGGCTTAAAGGATGTGAAACCCCTGGCTATCCCCAGGACGCCGTCACTACAGCTCCTCCTCAGCGCTGCTTGTCTTTTGGGAGGGCTGCCTCATGCCAGTGAAAGCTTGGAGCCGTAACCTCCTTAACCCGTGCCCCATTGCTTGTCTCCACAGGGCCCCTCCCAGTTGACGAAAGTAGTGCACTGCTACAGGAAAGCATTTGGGAAAGGACTAGTCCCCGAGCTGCCTCTGGCCACTGCTTGGGGCTGGCCTTGCTTTCTTGACTTGGTGAAGAGGTGCAATGCCTCCCTGGCAACCTGCGCCATGAGGGCATTATCAACAGCTGAAAAGGAGTGAGCGCGTGTAAACTCTTTGGCATGATGCCTGGTGCATAGTGCACGGAAAGCCAGGAGCCTCGCGGTTTTCTTATCACCGTGTTGGGTGATGCTGGAGTACAAAGTCTGCCCTGTGGGGGCTGACAGCCCGGGTCTGGGCACCCCCACCCCGCTGGCACAGAACCTTGAGGAATTTTAAACGCCTCTGTTGCCTTATCTGTAAAATGGACTTGCTGCCTAGGACAGGGCCAGGATGGGGGCTACGTGATGATGAAGACAGCTGAGAGGGGTGCAGAGTAAGGACCCATGAAATGTTTAGAGTTTTAAGCACAGTTCTGCACGTGAAGACGAGCCGCACTTCGGAGTCCTCCGAGGTTCACACCCGCGAGTGTGGCTACTTCGAGCATCCTTGCCTTTAACCCAATAACCTCCCGGGCGCGGGCAGGCTTCCTCAGTGAAGTGCGGAGGTGGGGTGGGAGGTCGAGGGCGCCCTGTGACCACCACCCCGGGGGGAGGGCGAACTTGGTCCCGACTCTGCGCCGCGGGCCGCAAGGTCTGGCCCGGGTCCCCGCCGCTGGGCGCAGCCGGCGGGGCCGACGGGGCGGAGAGGAGCGCGCGGGAGGAGGAGGAGTGGAGAAAGGGGCTGGTCAAGGGAAGTGCGACGTGTCTGCGGAGCCTTTTTATACCTCCTTCCCAGGAGCCCGGCAGCAGCTCCGCCGTCGCCGTCGCCATCCGTGCGACCTTCGTCTCCGTGCCCCTGGTCCCGGGAGCCGGGCTCCGCACCGCCAGCCAGCATGTCGGGCGTCAAGAAGCAGAGGACGGTAGGCTCCGCGTCGCCGCCTCCTGCCCTCCGGCCCTGCCGCGCTGCGTCCACCCCACTGCGTCCACCCCGTGGCCGTCGCCGGGGTCCCCCTGCCCCGAGGCGCGGGGCGGCGGACGCTCGGGCGCCGGCACGCAGCAGGGAGGAGGCAGCGAGGCCCGGCCGTTGCCGGGCAGCTCGCTCGGTCCGCGCCTCTGCTGCATGCGCTGGAGCTCGTGCCCGCAGGACCTCCGGAGCCTGCCGAGTGGGTCCCGACTGAGAGCAGCGACTGGGCGCAGGAAACTCCCTGCCTTCCCCCAGAGGCTTCCAGACCCGTCGTTCCTTCCGCGCAGGCAGAGTGGGTGGTGGGCTGAGCTGACTCGGTTCTGCCAGGTCTGATCGCCGGGCATACGTCAGCCACAGGCATTGGGGTTTTGACCACGGAGCCTTCTTGGAGGGGGTTTTAGTGACTGACGTTCACAGAAGAAACTGCAGCTGACTAACTGGAGGAAATTGCGTTTCCACGCTGGTAGGATTTAACTCTGTAGCACGATTCGCCTTACTGGCATCAGGTGGCACCTTGAATTCAGCATTGAGAAGAGGTGGCTCCTCATTTTGGTGAAGTAAGACAAAGGGACTGTTTCCAGTAGGTACGGTTTTGTCCACAATGGACCGACCAGGCATCTTTTAATGGAAAATAGGGTGTATCAAAAAGTTCCTTTCCCTTATAGCAACACTGGCTCCTAAAATTTTTGCATCCTTAGAAATGGCAGCAGTTCGGTTTGGTCAGTTATACATCAGTAAAGGCAGGGAGAATGGCAGCCGTCATCATGGACTCTAAGTGCTGGAAGGAGTCTTGCAGACAGCATTTGGCTCACTCCAGATGTAGTCTTCAAGCCTTGATTAAAATCCTGTGAAGTAGTCTAGCTACTGCACATTCATCTTTAGCCATCACAGTGCAAGTCTTAGATGGTTGTGGTGGTTTCTAAATGGGAAGTTCTCTCTCAAGTAGACGCTTGACACATAGTAGGTGCTCAATAAATGTTTATATACTGTCTTTTTTTTTTTTTTTTTTTTTGGTGCTGGGGATTGAACTCGGGTCCTTGTGCTTGCAAAGCAAGCACTTTAACCACTGAGCTAAATCCCTGGCCCCTATATACTGTTCTTATACAACGCTTATTATTGAAATATCTTTGAGGAATACAACAGTATCTATTAAACTGGGGAAGGTGTGAAGAACCAAGAAGGTAGGTGTCAGAGGAGAGTGGCCATGGGAAGGGGCGATAAGTGGGGCTTGAGCAGCAAGGGAAGACAGCAGGGACTCTGGCCTCAGGGAGCCACACTGGACCAGCGGGAAGGAGGGGGTGATAGGTAGCATTAGTTTAGGATAAGACAACACACTGGATCTGGCTGCCTCTTACAGGGATGATTTTAAAATGGAGCAATTCACAGTAATGTGTTTTTAAAATATTAAGTGAAGATCACTTGTATTCCTTTGCATTTTATTAGTTTCTGTAGGATCCTAAATGGTGTTTTCTAAATGACAAGCTTCCATAGTGGTCACTTTTCGTAGCAGTGGGGCTGTATTCTCACCTCCCCGCTTGAGCCAAGAATTCCTTTTGGGCTAGGTGTGGTGGCGCACGTTTGTAATCCAGCAGTTGGAAAGCTGAGGCAGGAGGACTGCTAGGAGTTTGAGGCCAGCCTGAACTACATAGCGAGGTCCTGTTCCAAAAAAAAAAACAAAAGAATTATTTCCTGGTCTGATGGGGGCTTTGTCAACCATTAGTCAGAAAGGGATACATGGTCTCTTCATGCTTCCAGTTAACAAGAGCTTGTGGAAGTGGAGGTTGAGGACAGGGTTTTACAGATCCATTGCAGGGACTCTGAATAGTCATGAGTACAGAATTTGAGGACCAGGATTTGGATTTTGTGTGCACACATTTTGAACATTCTATAGGAAGGGGTTCTGTATAGGGTTCAGTGAACATCAGAAACAGCTGATTGAAACAGGACTAATGAAATTTTATTTAGTCTAACAGTTACAATTCAACTATCCACTCAAGTTCCCAAAAGGGCCAGATAGGTACTATTGGTACTGTTTACAGCAAACCAGCTATAAATGCATATGAAATCTCCCAAAGCTTTAAATGTTAAGTAAAAATGTGTTTTGGAAATTTTGCGGTCCAAAACCTATACACACATGGGACTTATAAATCAATTATTTGAAAAGTGAGTCTTACTCATGTCAGAAGCCACCCCAGGCATGAAGTTAGGTTGATCTTGTTAGGAACTTGCAGTATTACATTTTCTGCCTTATCAGTAGGGGACAGTCAGCTCCCACAGCAACCACTGTAGTGACATCAAGTGTTTGTTGAATTTCTGTTGTGTGTCACATAGTGACAACGTGAATCCTTGCTGCAATTACCTGGGTGGAAGACACAGATTGAAATTAGTACAGATGCACCAAAGTAATACAATTTAGCAAATTTTTGTTAATGACAAAACATCACTCCATGGCTTCTTTGTCTGCCTCCTAGATGAATATGGCCTTTCAGTTCAGGCCACTCTAGGAAGCGTAAATAGTTTCGGGTTAAATCAAAGAGTATCGGATGATTTTCTTATAACTTGAAAAACTGAAATGTTCTTTTTATAAAGATGGTGCATTCCTCTTGTGCTAGACATCCTTACCATAGAAACCAAAGAAGCAGCTACCAGTCACATCCCTGCTTCCACCCTGACTTACCTCCAACCCCGGCCACCCTCCGCCCGTCCTCTAAGTACCCAGAAGGGAGGAGGTGTGCTGCCTCCCGAGGACTGAGGAGAAGGGAAGACAAGATCCTGGGCCTTTCTTCGTACAGCATTTCCTGGATTCACATTTTTCCAGGCAGATAATGTTGTGATGTTCCGGAAATAGCTAACTGAAAAATTACGTTATTCCAAAAGCTCAAATAACTCTATGTTGGGAAGGAATGAAGGGGGTTAAAAACCCTTATCTGCATTTTCCTTATTTTTAAAATTCTGTACATATACAATATTTTCATTGAAGTAGCTACTTTTAAAACTGTTTGAAGATACTGCCTAAGGTGAAACATGGCTTTCTAGGTGAGAAGCCCCTGGGAGAAGGAGAAATGAGCCCTTCCTAGAGCCATATACTCCAATACACTGGCTTCCGTCTCATCCTCACAGAAGCCCTATCTCAGAAATTGAGCCCTGGGCTGAGGAGATAACTCCCTGGTAGAACACTTTCCTAGCATGCGTGAGGCCCCAGATTGATCCCTAGCCCTGCAAATAAAACAAAACAAAACACTGAGCCTCATCTCTGGGGAGGAGAAATGCCCAGGAGGGGGCGCAATTTAAATTCAAGTCAGTCCAACATCAAAGCTCCTGCTCCTCTGAACCTTTGTGTCAGGATGTAACCTCTCTTGGCCCTTGTTTCCTCATCTGTAAAGTGTAATAATAATGGCCTTCATTATTATTACTTTACACTCTTGTGGTTTGGCAGACCTTAGAAGAAAGCACGAGTCATATTGCTCTGAAGGCCCAGTAAATGACAACTGCCAGGGTATTTAATAAGGGAAAACAAATGCAGAAGTAGAGACATGACAATTGAAATCCTCATTGAGAAAACCTGGGTAGAAGACAAAAGGGTCGATGATTAGAACAGATGTAACTAAGTAACCTAAATATTGAATTGGTAAATTTTTGCCAACAGCTTTAAGAAAGGCAGTCTGTGTGTAAGTAAATATTGATCTAGCTTCTCTCCACCCTTCCTGTGCCTTCAACTGTTTCCAGAACTACCTTAAAAATCAGCGTTTCTCAATTCGTGCCATTATTCCCAATAATACATAGGTCTGTTGGGATTTCAGTACAGTTAAAGATAAATGTAGTTGGGTAGTGGTGGTGCATCACTGTCATCCCAGCACTCTGGGAGGCTAACAAGGGGGATCTCAAGCTTGAGCCCAGCTCGGGCAACTTAGTAACTTACCAAGACCCTGTGCTGAAATGAAAAATAAACAAGGCTGGAGATGTAGCTCAATGCAAAAGCCGCGGGTTCAATCTCCAGTTTCATACAAAGAAAAGATAAATGGGTTTAGCATTGAGCTTTATGTCTCTTTGAAATGGTTATCTTTGTCTTCCATCAGTTTTCTGTTAATACACACGGCTCTGTCCATTTACCTAGGACATAACCGGCTTAGCCCAACCGGGAAAATTTTAGGAAGTGACATCTGGGGAGCAATCAATATAGACATTCCTCATTTAATGACTGAGTCACATTCCTGCTGCTAGGTCACTAAATGAGAAATTTTACATAGTATATACATTACACTTTTCAGAACAGAGGAAACTCCAATTTGATGATTTTGCTTTTATTTACATAAGTCTTACATTCAGAACTGTAATGTGTAACAACATAAGTCTACAAAACTGTACTGTACAGTACAGTCAGCCCAAATTACAGTACTGGATAAACAAGGTGTACTGTACAAAAAAGAGACACTGAGACTCTATAACAAGGAGTACAGAATTATACCCAAAAAAAGACAGATTGTAAGTCCGAGTAGTGGGTCCTAAGTCCGAACAGCGCACCTCGGTTGTTAGGTATGAACAGTCGTTAAACAGGTAGGTGGTTAAGTGAGGAATATCTGTTAATGTCGACCTTAGTCCTAAAAGATTACTGTTTATGTCAAAATCTATCACTAAACCATAAAGGGCACTCATTGGTCTTTGTATTTGGAAGTCTTAGGAAAACTCAGAAGATAAATATAAATAGATGTAAATGTAATAGTAGCTCAACTGGCCTTAGCCTCTGGGTGATCTTTTCACATCACAGCTGAGAGGGCACCTGTCTAGAATGGGGCGTGGAGTATGTACTCAATCGTGGAGTATGTACTCAATCAATATTTGTTGAATAAATGAATGAATATTTCCAGAATTCATTAGAGCATGGATTTGTTCTTAGGATCCACTCTGCCATCTTATCTTTCTGTTCCTCCGTGCTTTGTTATTTTTGACTAAGTATTTGTCATTTTCTGACGAGAAATTGCTTTCAGGGATTTTTTGAGGTTTAGGATGATAGCCATTTTCGGAGAGGATCTGCTTTTGTTTCTGCCAGGTGCCTGGTAGCACTCTTAGTGTGGGCCAACTTGAATTTAAACTTGCCACTTCTTTTAGACCACCCAGATGGTGGAATTTGGGTTACAGTTTTGCACATAAGACCTTGCTTGTGGATAGCCAGGAGCCCCACCCAATTTGGCACATGCTTCTGTGTGACGGTGACTGTGCTCGGGATGTCTCAGAGTGGGAGGTGGGTTGTTCTGCTTTGCCCTTATTTTTAGGGTGTGTCTCTTAAGATCCCAGCTTCATATGAGGAGGCCTTTAAAATTTTCCACATTTGTGTGAGGGCTGGATTCTGATTTCTGTTCCATTTCCCCCAGCAAGGCTGCTGAAATCTGCGCAGATCTGCTCCTATCCATGAATATGCCCCCAAGAAGAGAAAAGTGTCTGCCTGCTTGCTTACCTTTCTGAATTCCTGCTTTTCCCCAATATTTGGCCTAGTAGTTTCTTTCTATTTCCTGGGCTATTTGCTGATTTAAATTAGATTATTTTATATCATAACTAGCATTTGTAGTTATTTTTCAGTGGAAGGAAGAGTCTAAGTGACCTAAACCATAACTGCTGGAAACTCAAACCTCTGTCTTTTAAAAATTCCTATGTATCACTGGAGTTTTATATTATACCCCTCAGTGTTGGTCCTTGCAAGTGCATTCCTGACTGAAAAGCCTCCTTCAGATTCAACAATTCTCCTTGCTGCTTCAGTGCTCTCCTGGGTACCCCGAGGTCGTTGTGTTGCTTCAGTACAACTCTGGGGCAACTTGGTAGGTTAGTTAAGGTCCTTGATGTTCCTCCACTACCCTGAGGAGTGTGGGAACCAGCTCCTGATTGGGTGTGACCGTGCTGGGACTGTGAGGCGCTCTGGAGACTGCTGAAGCCCACCTGGGCCTCTCTGAGATCAGAAACACGCCCTGCTTTAACAGTCGCCACAGCTGTCTGGCCTCCCCGCTGGCTCAGCACAGGGCCGGACAGCTTTTCCTCTCTCACACTCAGGCTGGCTCCTCAGTTCCCTTTGCTTCTTTTCTAGTAAAGGTGAAACAGGCCTTTCCTGGAAAGTTAATTGGTTGATCATAACCTTGGATTTGGCTTCTTTCTCTTTCCTGCTTGTTGATCATCAAAAAAATTTTTTTCAATTGAGAATAAATTGGTGCACAAAATAAAAAGAATTTTTTTCTCTCTGTAGAAGTGCAGTGAATTAAAAGTTGAAATTTAACTTGACCTTTGATGACACTTAGTGTACAAATATGATTCTCATCATTTAGGTGGTATGACTTCTCTTAAAATCTTATCAGTAACTTTTTCTGCATTTGAAATTCATTCCGGAAATTGATTATGGAAGCATGACTACAGTATCAGCACAACAAACTCAATCTGTGTAGTATCAAATATTAACCTTTAGCGATTTAGCAATAAAAGTATATAGTCCTTGGTCTGCTTTTTTTTTTTTGATACCAAGGATTGAACTCAGGGCCTGTGCTTGTTGGGCAGGCCCTGTATTGCCAAGCTGCAGCCTTAGCCCCTGCGATCTGTTATAAAGCTTTTCTAGAACAGTACCATAAATGTATTATATCAAATGCCGCATCACTAATAATGCTCATTTCTATGCCAGATTAATACTTGCTTTAAACGTCTTATTAACATCTTCTTTACGTGTTTTACCATAAAAATAATGATTTTTATCCACGAAGCATCTATATCCAGTCTAATAATACCATAATTACTTTTTCTTTAACTTCTGCCTAGTGGGTGCTTTTAAAATCATTTGCAGACCTTACTTACTGACTTAAGCCACCTACGATAAAATCTGAGTCTTTGTCTTCACATGCCTCATTCATCTCCACCTTTCTGCAATCATTATTAACTTATGGACAGTTCATCTCTTCCCAACTTCCAGCAAACTGTCCACTGAACACATTAGTGATAATTTTCATTTCTGTATTTTGTCTAGGTTAAAAACCTGAAATAACGTTTTGGTCCCCTGCTGGTGGTCCCATTGTATGTTTTTGTTTTGTTTTTAATTCCTGAGAGCCTCAAAGACCTTTTCCCTTTTTAGTTCCTGTCAAAATCCTTCTTTATGTCATTAAGCAAATATTAAACGACCAAACCAGGAACTCTTTTACAACTGACTGTAGCTACTGAAGCCTTAAACGGTATTCTTTACCTATAGGTTTAAGTTCATTCAGGCTAAATCTATTTCTAAACACAGCATTTACTTTTCCAAGGTAAAATGTTCCATCCACACCCTTTATATTCTATAAACTTTCTGCCCACTAAGTCTTGTAGTGGCCTTGAGCCAAATGCAGTAACATTTCCAACACACTTTTCTTGCATATTTAAATCCTTTTTTCCTACTAAGTTAACTTTTAAAAATTCTTTTTTTTTTAACTTTTAAAAATTCTTTACTTCTTTCTTATTCAGGCTGCCACTACACTTGTCACACAGGGTCCAAGAGCATTGTTAGGCTCCATGCCCATCTTCCCAGCTGACTGGTTGGTGACACGTGCACGAAGCTGGTACTAATCACCCAGCTACACCCCCAGCATCTTCTTTACTGTATGCCCTTTGAAAATGGCCATTTCCTACAGCTTCATTTCTTGTTTACCAAGAAATATTTTCTGTAAATAAGACAAACACTCCCTCCCACTTGGTTTATCAGTGGATCACATTATACCCTGACTTATTAGCACTTTGATCTGACATTCTAGAGATAGTCATACAGACCAAAAAGCAATATTTGGAAGATATAACTGTGTAGTTTCAAAATATTTTTGATCAGCAGGCCTATTTCTCTTTAGAAAATTCAACCCATTTCCCCCTCGTTTTACTTCTTAAACCTCAAATCATTTAATCATTTCAGGGAGAGACAGAAAGAAAGAGAGAGAGGCCAATGATTACATAGTGTACAATGCAGATAAAACCATATTAGGCAAAAAAAAAAAACAAAAAAACAAAACACCAAACATATTAGGCAGAGCCAGGTGCGGGGTTGCACACCTACAATACCAGCACTTGGGAGGTTGAGGCAGGAGGACTGCTGCAATTTCAAGGTCAGCCTGGACTACACAGTATGTTCAAGGCCAGTCTGAACTACATAGCAAGATCCTGTCTCAAAAAACAAAAATAAAACATATTAGGCAGAAATCTGAACCAGGTTCAGTCACACACTAAAGCCTCAGTTCAGTTTTATCTTCAAATCTATCCATTTCTCTTCCCTACATTTGCGAAGCATTAAAAGTTGATTATAGTAATCATATAGTCCTGCTAAGTAAATTTACCTACTTTTAAAAAAAAATTTTATTTAAAAAATTTTATTTTAATGGTGCATTTTAGATGTACATAGTGATAACATTCATCATTGGGGATTTGTACCTGTACATGACATATCTTGCTGCTTCTTTTTTTTCCGTTCCCCTTCCCTCAACCCCTCCTCCCTCCCTATTTACAAAAGCTTTGTTTCCATTTTTTCCTTCCATTTCTTATTTCTCTTGTCTCTCTGTTCCTTTCCCCTTCTCCCTCCCTTGTTCCCTTTCCCAATATAATACATTTTAGTCTTTGTAAATCTACCTACTTTGCTGAGTCCTCACAGAAGATCTTTTCCTCAACCAGAGGGAGCAATTTCAACTCTTGGCCCAACAAGACAGCATTATGACAATGTTTTGAGTAGTTGCTAAAAGAAAGAGAAAAAAAATATTTTGCACTTATCTAACCTTATCAATCAGAAAAGATACATGTAAAATGTATATATTAAAATTCCAAGTTTGGAATTTGCATATATAACAGGAGTTTCACTTTTTAGAGCATACCTTCTTAGAACATTCCCCTCCAATGTGATCCATTTATTGCCAGCATTTACTAAGCACTTAGGCAATTCGTACCAGCAGTCCAAGGATGTCCAGTGCCTTGATTCCTCTACTTGTCACCATCTCATGAAGCAAGTTTGTGAACAGATAGTGAGAAGGGAACCCATTTAACTCAGATGAGTCTTTTGAGATTCACCCAGAAGAGAAGCTAACGTCTTACTAGCTTCTCTGTGGTTAAGGAGTTGTTTCTTCCATAGAAGGAATGAGATGTAATGCCAAGCAGCCAACGCAGCTGGGTTAGGTAACTCATAATTATTACTGCTTCATTCGTACAGTGTTTTGGCAGCTATCTACCACTAATATCTCAAAATAACAACAAATTCAATTTAGAGACACTCCTCCAGAAGTTTTTAGAAAAGACTAAATGGCATAAATTAGCAAGTACACGTTAGCCCCATTGTCACACACATTTCTTTCCTTGTAGTGACATAAGGTGAATAACCGAAAATAAATTTCTTTTGTTCATAAACTCAACAAGTATGAGGAATAATTTTATTGCTTAGCCTTACCACTATGACAGTGTTCAGTGAATATGAGCAGAATGATTTGTTTCCACAAGGCTGCTAACACTAGAGCCAAGTCATAACTGTGATTTGTAGATGATAAAAGGAAACAAGGCTACCAGTGAATTTTTCACATAATAAAAATTTGACCCAACTGGCGTTAAAGCTTAAGGATTTTGGCAACCAGATACTTTTTGTATTTCATTGGAAATCAGTGAGGAGTGCCTAGACGAAATTATAAAAGGGATTGCCCATAATTTTGGGAAGAAAATTTGGAGGGATTGTTTTATTCTGTCATAAATTGGGGAAGTCCAAGTTTTTCAGCAATCTTGTTTCCTGTTCCAGTGATAGGTATGAGGAAGGTAGGATTCCTATTCTTGGGAAACCATGGTTTATGTTGAAGAGGGCCATGTTGGCTGGGTGTATGTAAAGGAATAAAACTGGAGTCTTTTACTGGAGAGAGTTTACATTATTTGAATGAAAAAAGTAGTGGCTACTGCAGAGAAATTGAGTCATACAATCCATTTTCACAGTGAGGTACAAAACCCTGTCTAAAGGATGTGTTGTCTCAGCATAGTTAGCTACAATTAGTGAATGGAAAAATCTGGGTCATCATAAATAACTGGTTTATTCCATTTTCTTTCTAGGATTGAAGCTGTAATTTACAAAGCTTTACAAGCACCCATTATGTTATTAATTCTTATTGACGTAAACTCCCCTTGAAAGGCACATTTTATATTTACCTAGGTTCTCCAAATAGGGGAAAGGAACAAGCTTTTATCCAGGGACTTTCTATGTGGTATCCCATCCCACAGTAACCTGTGAGGGAGTTGGTGTTCATATCCCTGCTTGCTTTAGGATGCACAAATGTAGATCATATGCTGGACCATGAATGCCATGCTTTCAGCCCCGCCCCGCCCCGTTACTATAACAGAGGTGATGGACACTATGACTTTGTGAATAAAGGAGAGTATTTTATTTAAACATGCAGGTTAATTTTGCCTTTATGGGTGGAAATTATGCAGTGAAGAAACTAAAAAGATATTTTGGTGGCTTTGAAAGTGGTTTTCTCAGGACTTTTTGGGGTTTTTTTGTTTATTTTGTGTTTTTTTGGTGCTGGGGATTAAACTCAGGGACTTGTGCTTGTTAGGCAACTACTGTATCACTTGAGCTAAATTCCCAGCCCCTTCTCAGGACCTTTTTGGAACATTATATAAACTTTAGGGTTTGTGAATTTTAGCAAATACTGTCAAAAGGAAATAAATGTTAGTTTGGGTGAGGCTTTGTGGTCAGTTTTCAGAACGGTAGTCCTTGAAATCGAACCCAGTATTTCACCTTAGTAATACAAGGCTTCAGTGTTCTAGTAAGTGAATGCATGCACTCAAGAGTAAGTGTCCTTAGAAATAATTGCAGCGACTTACATGTAACTCTAGACCTTGCCTTGTTCATTATGTGAGTGCCACACAGTTGAGCATTCATGAGCTACAAGTTCCCAAAGCCCCACAAGCTATGGGCCTGTTCTCGGATGTACTAGAGGTTTCACTGGTATTTCCACAGCTCAGCACAGAATTTTAATCTTTCATGGCTCAAGGAGCCTGTGTCATATTCACAGCCTCATTACCAGCACCAATTGCAGAAGAATGTTAAGAAAATAGAGATAGCAGAGTCCAGCGTGTGGTAGAACACCAATGGGGCGAGTGTCAGGGGGGCAGCTAGGACTTGGGTTGAGCATGGTAATTGTTTGGTTTAGGGCATCTTCTGAATGCAGTCACACACTTCAGGAGACCCATTTGATGTATGCTCTGTGTCCAGGAGCATAACATAGTACATAATCCTTCATTTTATTATACTCATCAAGGCTTATTTATTAATTATCCTAGCAGCTCTCCATAATGAGTCATTATAAGCATTACGTATCATGGATGAGGACACTAAAATAAAGTGGTGAAGTAAATTTCCAGAAGTCTTCTTGAGGGCCAATGCAACAGTAGAGACAACCCATGTTTACCAATTTCGGTGGCCTTGTTCTATGTTTTTGTCTCAGAAAAGACAGTATCTCAGTGATATCTAGAATGACATTGGAATGAAGTCTTTCTTATCAGGATTGTGCCATGTTGTGTGTCATGAAAAATGACATGGCCTGTCCTTCATTGGGAGACCTTGAGTTGTAAATGTTATAATACATGGATCATTTGATTGAGGTGATACATAATTTTCCCTCCAGTACTGAAGACTGAACCGGGGCCTTTGCACTGAATTACATCCCCAGGCATTTTCTAGGCTGGGCTTGAATTTGCAGTTCTCCTGCCTCAGTCTCCCAGAGTGCTGGCATTACAGGCATGCACCATCATAGGCAGGCGGCTAACAAATGATCCTTGAATAGAAAAAGTTGTACATTCAAGTTTTTCTACCCTTTTCTTACGTATGTATATTTTAATGAGGACAGTTGGAATTAAGTCATTTCTTTGCTATGAATTCATTCTGGATTACATCCTTATTTGTATGGAATAGAAAGTTTCTGAAGAGTTTTCTGTCTATAGATCATTGTGGTTGGCTTTATGTTTAGTTGCAGATAAAAATGTAGAAATTGCTACTTTCTTTAGAAGTTGATAAAGACAGAGGCTTGTGGAAAGAGAAGGATACCAGAGGCAAGAAGCTATCAGGAGAAACTTGATCTTATGGACCACTGGTTAGCAAGTTATGTTCTGTGGGTCAAATGTAGCCTACTGCTTGTTTTATTAAGCCTGTATACTAAGAGTAGTTTTTACAGTTTTAAAAGATTGGAGGAAAAAAACAAAGAAAGAATTATATTTCATCACATGTGAAAAGGATAAGAAATTCAAATTTCAGGGTCTGTAAATAAAACTTATTGGTGACTGGGGATTTAGCTTAGTGATTAGAGTGCTTGTCTTAAGCACAAGGCCCTGAGTTCGATCCCCAGCACCAAAAAACAAAATAAAGCTTACTGGAGCCGATGCTTGTTTGCTAGTCCTCTATGGCTGCTCGCACAGCAAGGAGGGGTATTTTTGACAGAGTGTGAGGCTGCAGAACTGAAAACATGTGCTCTCCGACCCTTTAAGCAGAGCTCACAATCACCCACCGCAGACAGTCTCAGTTCTGACGCCAAGGCCACTGTCTTGTCAGTATGCCTCTGGGTGTGTCTGAGTTCACATAGCTGAGTACCTTGCTGTACTTCATGAGTCCCATTGAATTCTTTACTATACTGGCATTGTTTTGGTAAAAAATAATTTTTTACAAGTTCTATGGAACTCATTATTGTGTCTACCATAATGATATTATCAAGATTATTGCTCATTAATTACAATACAATATTCTTTTGCTAAAGAGCCAAAGAATTTTCTTCATAAAGATTCATGGGGAAAATTTCTGTCTAGTCTTATTACAAGAAAGTTTATATTTTTCTGAGCCCTTTTTCCCAAATAATCATTGAGCTGAACCTGACTGCCTGTGCTTTCCTTAAAGATGTCTGCCAGACTATTCAGAAGTGAACTTGGGGTTTACTTTCAGTTTTTGCAACAGCTACTGTATATGCTGAGTACTGTTTCATTTTTATGCCCCTGTGTTGTTTTCTCTTTCCTTTTTCATCCACTTCTGATTCATGAGCATTTTCTATGCTTAATGTATCTTGTAAGTCACTGTACATTTTTAAGGAACCATGCAGAACATTAAAAATATAAAATTATTAATAAAAGCCATTTGCATTTCAGTTCTAGAACTTCACAGAGCTCCCCATTCCTGGCCCACCTCAGAGAGCCCTTTGCCATTGGCTCTTTGCTGGTAGCCCAGGGACTACCCAGGGCTCTGTGTCTGCAGGGCCAGCACCAGACTGCCAAGTAAGTGCTCACTCAAGGCTTCCTGATCTGATTTTTGACCCTCCTTGAAGTCTTATAAACAAACCCCTTTGAGATGGATAAAGACATGCACCAGAGCTGGAGTCTAGAGAATTCAGGCAAGCTGCCAACTTGGATGAGGAAAAAAATTTATACTTACTAAGACAGAAATGTAACACTTTCTTCAGTTATGAACAGAGGCAACAAACAGTAATATTAGCAGTACTTGTGACTATGTACCAAAAGAAGCCACAGATGTTTTTATTTCACATTACTGAATATTTAAGATTGTCATTACAGCTGTCCATCTAGACAGCTAGAGCTTGTTATTTAAAGTCGATAAAGGAGCATTTTTATTAGAGCACCGTAATTTTTAAAAACCATTATAATATTATAATTCTTTTTTCTTTGCAATCCTTTGTGTTTCATGGATTTTAAAACATTCTTTCCTGAGAAAGGTTCTGTAGACTACTGAAAGGTTTCTTGACTTAAAAAAGGATGAGAGACCTCTGTGCAAACACACATGGACACGCATGCACACTGTACATGCAATTTCAAGGGGTTCGTAGGTTCCCTTCTAAGGCCCAATCCTAGGATCTGCAGTTTAAGAACTTGTGCCCTGCTGGCTAAAAATTCAGGATAGCGGGCCGTTTGAGGGGTTGGTTTATTTATGTAAGACCCCATTCAAATAAATCTTTTGTAAGAATTGATTTAGGCTGCCCTCTCACTCGTAGGATTGGAACTGGCTGTTATTGTTTAGTATTATCTCTTTCTTCCATAAAACAGAGTACATATATCCCCATGAAATAATTCTTTTGGCTTGTACCATGTTATACTTTTTTAGACAGAGTCTCACTATGGCCTTGAACTCACTATGCAGCCTAGCTGTCTTTGAACTTGTGATATTCCTGTTTTAGCCTCCTAAATATTGAGATTACAGTCGTGTGCCACCGTGCCTGGCCAAGGTTATACGCTTGATATTTTTCATTGAGAAATTTAGAAGTTACAATCTTATACTACGATTCATAGTTTGCATTAAAAACATTTGAGTATTTGAGTTTTCAAAATATGATACATCCACATTTTGTAAGTTTGAAATTAGATAAAAAGTACACCACAGGTTAACGACATAGTATCTTTTTTATTTTTATTTTTTATTTTTTACCAAAAACATGTATTGGTGCATTGTATACATAATGATCATATTCAACATTACCTGTACATGATATATCTTGGTTTTCTCCCCTTCCCCTCCCCTCCCTTCCGTTCCCCCACCCTTCCCTATTTGCTGCAGGTTTATTTACATTTTTCCATTTTTTCCCTTTCTTCTTTCTTTTCTTTTTTCCTTCCTTCTTTTCCCCCTTCTCTCTGTCTAGCTCTCCTCTCTTTTGAATACTATTTTTTTTAACATAGTATCTTTTATACCTCTTTGTCCTCATATCGGAGAAACAATTCAATGGGTACTCATGAGTGTCTGATTTATTTCACTTAAGAGTATGTTCTCAAGGTGCATCCATTTACCTACAAATGTCTCTAGTTTACCCTTTTTTATGGCAGAGTCGTACTCCATTGTGTAGAAAAACCACATCTTCTTTAGCTATTTGTTAGTTGTTGGGCATTTAGGTTGTTTCTAAGACTTAGCTCTTACAAATTATGTTGCTATGAACATGGTTGTGCATATGTTGCTGTGGTATGATGATTTTAATTCTTCTGGGATGATACCAAGCAGAGGAATAGCTGGGTCAAATGGAGCCTCTAGTTGTAGTTTTCTGAGGAATCTCCACACTGATTTCCACAGTGGTTGGACCAGCCTACATTCCCACCAACAGTGGAGGAGGGTTCCTCCCCACCTGACCCCCCCAACAGCCCCACCAGCATTTGTTACTGGTTGATTTCTTGATAATAGCTGTTTTTTTCCTGGAGTGAGATGGAATCTTAGTGTTGTTTTGATTTGCATCTCTCGAATGACCAGTGATGTTGAACACTTTTTCATATATTTATTTGCTATTTTTATTTCTTCATCTGAGAAATGTTTATTCAGTTCGGATGCCCATTTACCTTTTGTATTATTCTATCCCTCAAATGACTTGGTTGTTGTTTCACTAAGTCAATCATGTTTATTATTCACGTGTAGGGAAGCCAGGGTTCATTTGAGATTATAATTTTCGGATGTGTTGGCAGTCCCAAGTTAGAATTCACTTATGCATGTATGCATTTTATGCTTTCTTGTATTCCTTTCCTTATGCTGGTATCTGAATGCTCTCTTAATTTACTGAAATCTGGATGAAACCTTAGAGATTGTGTAGTCCTGTGTTTCTCAAGCCTGCTAAAGTTCCCAAAATATTGATGCCTGGACCCCACTCCCAGAGCATTTGGTTGAACTGGTCTATGCTGGGGCAAAGGGCAGCCTTAAAAAGCTGATGAGGAGGCTCCTCAGTTCCTGCAGGCCTGAGCTCTGCAGCCCAGGACCTGCCTGAGGGCAGCCATTTAGTTAGTAACAAGGGGGTTTTCTCTGCTGAAGAATGTTATTCGCCCTTTCCAGGTTTTTTTTTTTTTTCTTTCTTTCCAAAATGTTTTTAGGCTATTTGCCAGCTAATATAAACTTCTACAGTCCCTACATTCCTTGTGGAATATTTAAAACTAACTATTCCAGTTGAAACATTTAAAACCTAGCTCTTCTTGTCCTGTTTTACCATTATCTAACAAGCAGACAGCTTTCTGGAAAAACCTAGAGCGTATTCTTTCTTAGCTGTTCTTGCCTGTGGTGATGAGCTCTGTAAATCTGCCCCATTCTCCTATCACAGTTAAGAGGGTTTCAGTGAGTAACTTCTAATTCTCAGTGTTGTAAATCTCCAGACCTTGCTGTTGACCCTTGAAAGCTACAATGGGAATAAATGCGAAAGAATTCCCTTGTATTTGATAGACTTGACTATCAAATTGGAAGAACTCCCCAAAATGAGCCTGCCTTTCCTTTAAGGTTTTCTTTAATTCCAAACATTTCTAGGGAAAAAAAGTAGATGAAAGTGTTACCCATTTATTTTTCTTAGCTGTCACCTAAAATTACCTAGAGTGAATCAAATAAACTTACAATCTTTGTATCTTTCCATCTAATCTAATGGATTTCTTGCCTTAGTTTATCTGATCATAGGTTTTTGATCAATTTTATTTATCCCACTAGGTTAAAAATTAATAGCATATTGCTTGATATAGCACTTGCCTTCATAGAAGAGATTATTTATTCTTAGTGCATAAATAAAACCCAAAAAGCAGCTACTTTGGCTGAAAAATATTAGATGATTTAAGCTTATGGCAATTCTTAAATTAATGACCAGTTTTCTGATTTACAGGTGTTTTTTTTTTTTTTTTTTTTTTTTTTTGTTGTGGGGGTCGCTCTATGTCGCTCTTTTTTTTTTGACGGGACCTCTTATCTCTACTCTCATACATCCTCCCCCCCACCTGGTTTTTTTTTTTTCAACTTCTTTTTTTTTTTTTTTTTTTTTTTTTTTTTTTTTGTGGTGCCGGGCATCGAACTCAGGCCCTTGTGCTTGCAAGGCAAGCACTCTAATCACTGAGCTAAATCCCCAGCCCCTACAGGTGGTTTTTTTGACAGCAAATTCCTTTTACTTTTTTTTTCTTCTATCTTATTTTGAAGTGAATTTGGTTGCACATGTTTTGATAAAAACCCATATATATGAAATTAAAATTTTTTTCTTTTCTTTAATTCTCCTGTACAACTCTCAGGATGAAAGGTAAGTTTCAGGATACTTTGGGACAAAAAAATGAGAAATCAATGAGAGATCAGATGGCTTAGTTTCTAGTAACTCGGGTGGATGTGAAAGAGGCGGGAATACTATGCCAAGCCTTCTCAGCCGCCCTGTGCACAGCCAGCAAGGATATTCTGAGTGCTTCTTCTGGATTATCTTTATTTTTCTAGGCTATGTAATTTCAAAGTTTTTTACAATGAAATACCCATTGAAGAGCTATCTATTAGTTCTTTATAGGGTAACAATGTTCACTGTATAGTTAAGATTGTGTATTTACATGTGTATTGTACTTTGAACCACACTGTAAGGCCATAGGTCTGTGCCTGCCAAAAGATAAAGATTTTTAAAAATTGGGATCATGAAGTTGAGAAAATAATCTTGCTTTAAAGATATGCTTAGCCTTGTGAATAAAGAAAAGTACATTAATGTATATTTTAAGAATTGATTTTAAAATGAAGGTCTGATGAAGTCAAGATATAAGCATTTAAGAAACCAAAACCAAACCAAACAAAAACAGAATACTAGAAGGAAACATGACTCTTATACGGTGGTACCTTGGTTCAGGAACTTAATTCTTTCCATGATTCTGGTCGCAAATCGAATTGGATGAGAACTGAATCAATGGTTAGGGTCAATGTTGAACTTACGGGGAAATTTGATTAGGCCAATATAGTATATTGGCAAGGGGTTGAGGATGAACAGGCATTTTTGCACACTCCTAGCAGAGATGTATATTAGTATAATTTCCACAGAGGTTTGCAAATATCTGACAAAATGAAAATTAGCATAACCATATTCTTTAAGCTAACAATTCAAATTCTAGCACTTTTCTATAGAGATCTTGTTAGGTAGTATATATACAGAGTTATTCTGGGCATCATTTAGTAATAAAAGATTGGAAACCAGCTATATAACAATCAATGAGAGGACTGTTTATGTACTCTGCACTATTTTCTTAGTATAGTATACCCATAATATGGACTAATTTGAAACTCTTAAAAAAAATTGAAGTAGAATAATATAACAAGGTGATAGGGTTTCTGAGCATTCTGTTATGTAGAAAAAGTATAGGGCAAAACACTATCTGTAGTCAAGTAATATTTTGGAGATAAAAAAGAAAAAGAAACATATATTTATAAATGCAGGCCATATTGCTGTAAGGATACATAGTAAATCAACAGTATTATTGCCTTCAGCAGATTACTGAGTGACTGGGTAGGAGATCTACTTTTTAAAACCAGAATATTAAAAATATATATAGAAATAAGGTATGCAGTCAAGAACTTTGAAAAGTCTGAGATTTTTAGGCCATTTATGAGTTAATAAGTTGGCCTGGCACCGTTTCATGGATACTGGCAGAAACATGAGACTTACAGGTCAGAAACAAATGACCTTATTACGCATGGCACAGCGAGCAGCATGAGCGTTGGCATGCATGCCACTTTCCCTTGCCTCTGACTCCCGCAGGAGCAACGTGGGTACATCTAGATAGATGCCTGCATGTCAGAAAGCTTTAGCAAAGGAGAATAACCTTAAACATAGGTTACCTGAACCTGAACCTGAAAGGCATTGAGCAGGCTGGCCCTTTGCTCTAGAGGAAGACATTATCCCTAGCTTCCAAGGGTGTTCACTATGCAAACATCGTCGAAGAGTTAGTCTGGAATAAATGGCAGCCCCACCCACAAGATGTACAGAGACACAAGGTACTTGTGGAGAATTGTTTATCTCTTGTTTATTTATAAACATGTACATGTATATACATTTAAGTACATGTGACGTTTAAAAGCTAAAAGAAACTCCTGATTCTTGAAGGTTTTTTAGCTAAGTTATGTGGAGAGTGTATTCATCAGTTTGATTATTAGGCTGGGTCAGTGTCACCTAACTCACCCCAAATCAAAGGTCACTATGATCACAAACTCTATCTGGTCCAGTATCTACAGTAGCAAGTTATGGGTCAAGAGGAGGGATCCCAACTGAGAGTGAGAACACAAATGAATCAGCATAACTCATTCTCAATGACTGTAATGAGCAGCTGGAGTTGTCAGCAAAGTCAGCTTAGGCACTGGTATTACTGAAGAGGGACTTGTTACACTCTCAGATTTAGGAACTGGCACCATTATTTTCTTTAGCATTGGAGTGAACCTTCCTTTGTTTGGCCTCACTCTAGCTGTTTCACAGTGAAATCAATTTTAAGTCTGTGCTCTGTAAGTATCAACTGAAAATTGGGGTTGGGGGGTTCTTTCTTGGCTTTGGCACCTGGATAACGAAGTACCACAGAAACAAGCTTCCATTCATCAACGGAACACACTGGATTTCTGTCTTACAGTTTAGGGTGGGCCAGAAGGCGCCATGGTGGGTCTATGAAGGGATGAATTAGCATCCTGTTAGAAAGGTGTTGAGCCCCTCCCACCTCACCTTGAATGCCCTCTGCTTTTGCAGCAGCAAAGACCCATATTTTAAAACTCTTCAAGTATAATATACATGTAGAAAAATATATAAATCTTAAGTGTGCTGCTCAATGAATGTTCATGAAGTGTAAACACTTTTGTAAACAGCACCCAGATTAGGAAACAGCACGCTTCTTGAATCCCAGACACCCCTTCCAGTCATGGCCTCCCTCTTCTAAGAAGCCATCCTGATTAATTTTGCCCATTTTGAACTCTTATAAATGGAATTCTGCATTTTACACTCTTATGTATATAGCTTCTTTTGCTCAAAGTTATGTTTGTGTGAGTTATCCATATCTTTTGTGAGTGGTTGGAGTTTGTTCTTTCTCATTGCTGGGGTGTTTTTTCCCCTTCAGGACCTTTGGCAATATTTAGAGATATTTGTCACAACTCATGGGCTGGGGGAGAGGTTGCTGTTAACCATTCTACAAGGCACAGGACAGCAACCCCACAACCAAGACTTATCAGGCCTAGAATGTCAATAGGGCAGAGTTTGAGAAACCTTGCTGTGTAATAGTCCTTTATGTGAATATGCCACAGTTTATTTACCTGTGTATTTTTGCAGAGCCTTAACTTGAGCATTTGTGAGCATTACACAGCTCAGCCCTGGCTTTGAAATTATTCAAATCATGTTTAACACAGTCTTATCAGAAGGAAGAGATCACTAAACATGAGGAGTCTTTGTCTAAAGTAACTGAAAATGAGTTGTTATGTGTGGTCGTGGTCATAGATAAAATTGTACATTTTGGAGCTGCTATGAAGAATTTGAAGAGATTCTAAACGCAAGAGTAAAATGGGCTAGCTCAAGGTTTTCATCAAAGAAGAAAGGATTTCATATACAGTACCATAATGTTCGCCTATTTTCAACTGTACAGTTCAAAGATATCCAGTAAGTTTATAGGGTCATGCAGCCATTACAACAACTTAATTTTTGGATGTTTCCATCACACCCAAAAGATCCCTGGTGCACATTAGCAATCATTCCTATTCCTGCCCAAAGTCCCAAGAAACTACTAGTCTATTTTCTGTCTCCAGATATTTTCCTTTTCTGGATGTTTCCTATAAATGTGAGATAATATAATGTGTGGTCTTTCGTATCTGGTTTCTTTTCCTTAGCATGATGTTTTCAAGTCTCAGCTATGTTGTAGCAGGTATCTATTTCCTTTTTATTGCTGAATAGGATTCCATTTTATGAATGTACCACAATTTTTCATTGTCCATTCCCAGGTTGATGGACATTTGGGCTGTTTCTTGTTTGGGGCTGTTTTAAGAAAAGTACACAAACTTTTCACAGGTAATAAATGAATAATATCAGCAGGTTTTGAAGTGAGGACATGATTCTGGATAATGATTTAAATCTTTTTCAGTGCTTATCAAGTTTCTTTGCCCAGTGCTCGGTCCCTTGACATCCCACCATGGAATACATAGTAATAACTCAAGGGACAATCTCAAGAAAACCATTTGCCAAGTGTCAATATAGCTGAACTTCATCATTTATGGTTAGTTCCTTATCTACATCATAGGTTGAGCTCCCATGAATCAAATTGGTTATTTTAGATGAAAAATAAAGTGGCACTTCATTCCTATTCAGTAAATTCTTGTAAATTTAGAGTGCTTCTGATAAAGTGGGTTGGCTCAACCATCACTGATTATAAATAATGTGATATCTTGTACAGTCCCCTAGCCAACCATATTACTGACCTGAATGGATTATTTTTCATGTAATTTTATTCTCAACATTTTAGTTACCAACTTAGTTGAATAAAGATTTGTTATCTTCATTGTGCGTATATTCAACCCGGCATTCTGGATACAAGAAAAAACTTGAAATCTCTATAAATAACAGAAATAATTAAAGTTTAATATAAACCTTATCCATGCCTTTTAAATGAAATTTTTATTTTGTCCAATAAATAAAATTCAGATTTACATTTCTCTCCAACTTTAATGAATGCCATGCCCATTAAAAAAAAGAAAATGAGGGCTGGGGCTTTAGCTCAGTGATTAGAGTGCTTGCCTTGCAAGCACAAGGGCCTGAGTTCGATCCCCGGCACCACAAAAACAAACAACAACAACAAAAAAAAAGAAAATGAGGGGCTGGGGATTCAGCTCAGTGGTTAGAGTGCTTGCCTAGGAAGCTCAAGGCCCTGAGTTTGATCCCCGGCACCAAAAAAAGAAAAAAAAAGAGAGAAAAGAAATTATGATGGGTGGGGATGGGGTGGGCAGATAAGGGGTGACAAGAGAAGAAAAAAGAAAACAGAAGAACTGAAACTTTGCTTACCTGATCCAAGTTTCCATTTTGATAATTATGTCCAAAAAAATATCTGCTTAGGTTTGTTAGGTTAGCTTGATCCAGCAGTCTATAAAAGACCAAGGAGCTGGGGATTTAGCTCAGTGGGGCTGGGGATAAGCTCAGTGATTAGAGTGCTTGCTTTGCAAGCACAAAGCCCTGAGTTCGATTCCCAGCACCTAAAAAAAAAAAAAAGCAGAGTAACATTTCCCTCCCTCCCCTATGCATAGTCTGTGTGCATAAACTAACAAAGGAACAGCTATGAGGCGGCCCACAGAGTTTAGCCAGCACTCTTGAAGCTGATTTTTCTGGTCGAACCAAGATTTTTGGCTTTTGGCAGACTTAATAAGTAACATTTAAACAAGACACTCCGTACACTCTGAAATATATTACATTTTTCTATATCAATCATACCTCAGTAAAACTGGAGGATGATAAGGGAAGGGATTATTTATATTGATAAAAATAAAAATAACTTCAAGTTAAAAAAAAGTACACTCCGAGAGCTGTTGTGCAACCATCTCAACTCTACAGTGATTGTTCTCTGTTCTTGAATTGAAGTTTGAAACATAAGTCCTTAAGATGGGAAGTGCATGCATAATTACACAGATTATTCATATTAGAGAAAAGTTTTAAAGTATGGCATCTAAAAAGATGTTTGAAAAAGAAAGAAAATAGCTGGGTGAGGCGGCACACGCCTGCAATTCTAGCTACTCTGGAGGTTGAAGCAGGAAGGTCACATTTTCAAGGCCGGCCTGGGCAACTTAGCAAGAACTTGTTTCAAAACTTAAAAAAAACAAAGAGGCTGGGATGTAGCTTAGTGGTACAGTGCCCCTGGGCTTGATCTCCAGTACAGCCAGCAAAAAGAAAGGAAGGAAGAGAGGACGGAAGGAAGGAAGGAAGGATGAGGGGAGGGAGAGAGTAGGGAAGAGAAAAAACCAACACAAGCATAAATGATAAAGAGAGCTCTCACCCTCAGTATCAAGCTGTCTGCATCAAAAAAAGATCCAATTGACAGTGTAAATGTTAGAGGACACACTGCACATATAAGGTTAGGAAGGTTACAGATTTTCCTTTATCATCCTCTAGGTAGACAAATCAAAGGGACTGAGTATTGCCGAAGGAGTGTAGAGGAGGTCAGAGACAACCTGAGACATTCTGAGGCAGAGGTGAGGGAAGGGAGGCGCATGGGAGTCCTCTTGTCTCTATCCAATATAGAGGGGAGAGAGAGTTTTTAAGCTTCCAGGTGCCATTTGTGCTTTCCCATAGATTCCGGGGGTAGTGCGGAGAATTCAAACAATCTCGCTGCTCATGGCAAACTAGGCCCAGACCCACCTGCACCTCAAGCGTGTCTTGAACTTCTGTTCGATAGTGTGGCCACTGTGTATGTCCAAGGGGCTCTGTGTTCCCTGGGCTTCCGTCGCCTGACAAGAAGCAAACAGCTCACTGCTAAAAATCTGTATTAGTATGTGAGGTTGCGGCATGATGATCCTGCACAGTTGTGGTTGGAAAGATGTTTTCTTCTGTGTGGATATGTGAATATTTAAATACATAAGAGTATCAGGCTCACAGATAGCTATTCTAAGCTTCTTCCATTTACTTAGATGAAATATCTTGCACATACTAGAAAAACATTAAGAACTGGTATGTAGCCTGCATTGCCTTTTTGAATCTATTTATAATGACACTATACCAGTACATGTTGTTAACGAGATACAGCAAAATAAAGCATTGCACAATGATTTTAATGATTGAAGCCAGCTCATCAGGTTAATCCTGTTTTGATTTTTTTAAATCTTAGTCTTCCCCTACAGGAGCTATATTTCTGACTGGACTCACTGTATAATTCTTGCAGGAGTCTCTTTCCATGTGCAAACATGCATGAAAGCCGGAAGCGGGTGTGGGATTAAGGGAGTTAAACGACATAATTAGACCACAGTGTCATTCCAGTTGTAGTTGCAAAGATAAGCCGTATTTTTCAGGCTGTCATCCCAGCCTCCTACTGTTTTCTTCCTAAGTCCCCTGACAGCAGCTCATATGTGCCCATGACAGGTCCCATTCACAGTGTGACATGTCCAGTGCACAGCCATTCAGGATGTCTGCCATGTCTTTGAACTCTGAAGAGTTTTGGCTTATCCTGTTTCTGAGCTTTATAGAAATGGAACCCTATATTCTGTGATCTTCTGTGACTGTCTTCTTTCAACACATAGTTTGTAAGGCCCATTCTGATAGTCATGTGGCTCCCATCTTTTTTCCATTCTTACTGCTGTTTAGGGCTCTATTTTATAGCCACCATGTTTGTTTACCCAGCCTATTGTGGATTGGCAGTTGGGTGTCTGAACATTGCTAATAATCCTGTGTTTTAGGTGTTACTATCTCATCCATTTTTGCAGAAGGGGCAACTGGGGATATGAGCAGCTTTGAAACAAATGACTTCAAGTCCACAGCGGTGGTCAGTAAGTGACTGAGCAAGGGCGAAAGCCCTTGTAGCCAGCCACACTCTACACTTGATCTTTTGTGACTGAGCTCATAGCAAGGTAGTTCTTTGATCTATTTCTGTCTTTCTCTTTCTAAAGGATTCAAGTGTGAGGCCTCAGGAGCTGCATTGGGAGATGAATTCATGTCATACAAACCCATCACTCTCCTTGAGACCAAAGCTTCATTCCTGTGTCAGGTTTTCCGTGCTTTGGGCAAAGGCCTTCCCAGGTGGCCCCATTAGTTCGCTGACCCATCTGAGTCCCAGAAAAATCCTTTATAGGTCCTGGCAGTGCCCTACCCACATTCCCAACTTTCAAAAGTATATTCAAAATGAACTTTCTCTTAAGAGGAGAGTTTTATGTTTGTGTTTGCTATTGTGTCTTAGCTTTTACTATTTAGGCTCCGCTTTTGCCACAAGAAACCTGAGAACTATGTTTTTGTTTTGTTTTCTTTCTCCTGAATTGAAGATTTTTTATCCTGTATAGAGCCTTCTTTGTCATAATGTCAACTTATATTTTGTTTTTCATAAAATCTTCACAAATGCACGTGTCTTAGTTACTTTTCTCTCAGTCCAAGACAAAATACCTGACACCCGTAGTTAAGGGTGGAAGAGTTTATTTAGCTCACAGTTTGCAGAGGATCCACAATTAGCTAGATCCAGGGCAGGGTGGCATGGAAGACAGACAGAAGGCAGCAAGGTAAGCAAGGGACCTTAGCAATTTCTTTCTGCCCCTTATATTTTATCCAGGCTGCCGGGATTAGGGTGGTGCCAAACCAATCGGTGGATTGATTTAGTAATCAAACGCCCTTAATGCCAGCATCACACACTCTAGATTCAGCCACCTCTGAAAAAGTTCCACATATGACTGCATGAAGCTTTGGGGGGACATCTAGGTGCAAACTATAAGAGCATGTTTCTTGGTTTTGCTTCCAGAGAAACACTTAGGTGGAGACTACAGATTTATGTTGAAAAAGAAAGGTCAGTTTCCCAGCCCTGGTTCGGGAATGCAGTACTAGGATGCTTATGAGAGGCCAGTCCTTGGGTAGAAATTTATGGCAAAAAATAGGGTCACCCATTCCCAAATTCCATCAGCAGCAGGATATGAAGTCTTCTGTTCTCATGTCGTTCCCTGGCCATCTGAGAACACTGCAGAAGTTTGTCGAATCAGCCAATGGATTGCTGGCTTTTGGTGTGAAGACAGCAAAAATGTGGCCTCTGTCAGAGACTAGATGTTTTCTAGCCCAAGAAAGCAAATCATATACCTTGTTTGCAGCTTTGCAAAGTAAGAAGTAATTTTGGCAGCCTTGGAGCCTGGATGGAAGATTTTTTTTAATGAAAAAGTGGTTACATATATACATACAAGTAGATTAAATTTTTTATTTTTCTAAAGACATTTTGTAAAAGTTAAATGTGTAGACTGCCCTGTGTAGAACTTTGTCCTTTTCTGCCTCACACTCCTTTCCATTATGGAAACGCTGAGCTGTGCCAGCTGGCAAGGGAGTGGCCAATTGCAAAAAAAAGAAAAAAAAAAAAAAGGCTCTTTTACTCATCTCATTGGTTAATAGAGGGGGAGGGTGCAGCTGTTTAGAACATCTGAATTCAGTCATTCTGGAGTCTGAAATTGTCTCCCCTTTCAGTCTCTGAAAGAGTTCTCCTTGCATCTCACTTATCTCCCAGGATTCTGTATCCTGTTCAGCCACCTCCTAGCCAATGAACCAGCCCAGAGCTCATTTCCAGGTAATGTGTGGAAGCCAACATTTAATATAGGATATTGGATCTTGGTAGAAAAATTCTCTAAACGCTGAAAAATCATTATATCTGTGATTTCAAAGCTACTAGTTGTAAAACTATAAACTCTAAAGTTCCCACATGTTGTTCTCTCATAATGCAATTGTTTTTAGCACCAAAATGTTGAGAACCAAGAAAAGCTTAAACCAGGGGAGACAATTTTATCATTGAAGTAGAGAAAAGAGATAGGCACAGAGAAAAATGTCTTCAGTGTTCTCAGTACCTATGGATGTAATGAATGCAAGGTAAGGGCTTATTTTCTGAGAAGTAAATGCTTAGTAGGATACCAGATAAAATATAGGACGTGTGAACTTTGGACAAACGACAAATACTTTTTGGGTGTAAGTATATTCCAAACGTTGCACGGGCCATGCTGGATCCGTTTCAATATTCCTCAGCACAATTTCAACAACAAAAGTTTGCCAAGTACTTCTGGCCTGATGGTTTGATTCAGAGGTGGTCGCAGGAGTCACAGCCTTGTATCTCATCCATCACTGTATCCACAGTCCCTAGCTCAGTCTTTGGCAAGTAGTGCCCAGAGAATATGTTTTTAGAAAGCTAATCGAAGGTAATTTCAGACTTCAGAATAAAACAAGTATGGAAGATTACAATTCTTATAACCTAGGTAGGAATACAAGCATATATATATATATATATTTATATATTTATCTATCTTTTATATATATATATCTTTTATATATATATAAGATAGAGATATATATATAGTATTAGTACTATCTTATTTGGAATTTTAAATGATTAATTTACTTAATAGACCAGGGCACTGAGGTCAAAAATTCATATACTAAATGGATTACTTTCACTTCAAAAAAAAAGTGATGATAAACTAGGGGATTGAGCAATTGCCTTATCTGAATTTGAGGCAATTTAAAAAAAAATTTTTGTTGGTACATGCTCTTTTTTTTTTCAATACTAGGGATTTAACTTGAGGCCTTCCCACTGAGCTACATCTACTTCCCTCTTTATTATTCTTTGGTTTTTTGAGATGGAGTCTTTGTAAATTGCCAGGTTAATCTGCCTCAGCCTCCAAAACAGCTGGAATTACAGGTATGCACCATCACACCTTATTTGACATAATCATTTTGATTATGTGATTTAAATTGCTCTTCTAAACATGATATCACCTACATTCTTTCATATATTCTAAGGTTCTAATCAAGTAAGTCATGTGTCTTTCATTCCTTTATTTTTCACAGAGTTGAATTTGATCCTGTAGGAATGTATGTGCACTAACTAGTTAAGTATAACCTGGAACCTTACTATAAAGTAAAAGTTACTGTAGGTTCCACCCAGATGTGGTGGTGCATACCTGTAATCCCAGCACTTGAGAGACTAATGCAGGAGGCTTTTGAATTTAAAGCCAATCTGGGCTAAATAGAGAGTTGAAGGTGGGCCTGGATTACATAGAAAGACCCTGTCTCAAAATATATATATAGCTATATTTGAGCTGTATTTCTCTTCTAAGAAATTTATAACTCATATTTCTTTCATGTATAATAGCATTAAATACAATAGCCAATCCATGTATAACAGTTTTCCAGTATAAAACTTAGGCATATGGAATTTGTTATTTTTTCAAATATAATGATAAAACACAAATAATATAATCATAAATTCCTTGTATCTCAGGATTATAAAACTTTAGTATACCATTTATAATCGAGATTATGTATTTTCTTTCTTATTCAGAGGAAGAACCTAAAGAACTATATAAATTTCTGAGGAACAAAATCCCAAATGCTTTCTTATTTAGACTTCCTTGTAAGACTGACCAACACTGGCGCTTTTTCTTAATTCCTTGATGTAGTACCCGCAGTCAACCCAACTAGTTGTGTCCAAGCAGAATAACCAGAAATTGGAGTTCAAATGGAAAGAAAAGATTAATAAATTTGACTATATTTTTTAACAATACAACTACTGTACAGCAAGCCACACCATAAATAAAGTAGTAAGCAACGTCGTTCACAAAATTAAGGAACAAAGAACTAATGGGAGGAGTACCTAATACAGTGGTGCCTCGGTTCATGAACTTAATTCGTTCCACAATTCTGGGGAAGATGGCTGTGTTCATGTTTGTGTGAGGAAGATGGCCATGGTCATGTTCATCACCCAGTGCAGAATCTGCAAACTGAAGCAAAATTTTGCTGCATCCTTTTTGTTTGTGAACCAAATTGTTTGCAAACAGAGACATTCGTGAGCAGAGGCATCACCGTACATAAAGACCTTGTATAAATCATAATGGAAAAAAAAATCTACAAACACTCTTAAACATAATAAAACATGTGCACTATCACTCATAATTGAAATTTAAACTAAAAATTCCATTAAAATACTATTTTCATACATCAGATTGGCAGAAAATCAAGTCTTGATAAAATAGTCTGTGGCAGTGCCAATGGGAATGTGAAAAGCCCATGTATTGCTGATGAGTATATAGATTGGTATAATCTTCCATGGTAGGCAATTTGTCCATCATTATTACAAATGCCTATACTGACTAACCTAGTACTTCAATATGAGAAATTAAGTATAAGGTTATTAGTTGCAATACTGTTGTAACAGTGAAACATTAGAACTCTCCATTGAAAAGGAAGTAGTTAAATATACCATCATACATCCAAACAATGGAAAATTATGCAAGGATAGACTGACTAAGAAAACTCTCTACTGCTATAGAAAGATTCACCAACATGGAACTACTTCCTAATAGTGTAGAAGGGAGGATTGTGCAATACATGTGTACTTTAAAGTTTACTTCTATTTGCATAAAAAAACTGATAGGACATATAAGAAACTTCATAGAAATGGTTACCTAACTCCAGAGGTGGGAAGGTTGGATACTGGAGTGATGAGAAGTAGGGGTGGAAGCAGGATCTTCTATACACCTGTGTGTGTGTGTGTGTGTGTGCCTGAGTCACATGATTATTACATATTTATAAACTAAGTAACAAAAAGAGAACTGGCATGTGCCTAGGCCCAGAAGCAAGGAAGAACTCGGTCTTTGGGGGCAGTTTCGGGGGTCAGACTGAGGAGTACAGAATGTGAAGATGGAGAGTGGTGGGAAATGAGATGAAAAGATGCAGGAACTGCCACAAAGGAAGGCCATCCAAGCAGTGTGCCAGAGATAGGTGAGAAAGAGAAAGCAGCAAAAGGCTTGGAGCACACAGCTGGTACCAGATAATCCCTGCGGAGGGAAGGATCCCAGGAAGGGATCTGGCGTAGATAATTTCTTAGAATAAAGAAATGTCATGAGATAAAAAGGTGCACATTTTCTAGAGCCCAAACTGTGTCTTTGGAAAACAAAACAGTCCTATCATAGTGGCACTCATTTTTTTCAAGACCATCCTAGCACCTAGCCTTTTATGATAGCACTCAAATAACTAAAAAAATTTATGAAATATCATGGACATGTGAAATTCATTGGATTGAAAACACTTAGCATTCAGTCAATAAATTTTAAAATCCCACAATATTCTAGGCACATGGATTCAAAGACAAGTGTGAGTGCAGCAACTTCTGTCTGGTGACAAGTACGTCAGCAAATAACCTAGGATTGTGAGCTATTAAATTCCTGGTACTCTCTGTAGTATTGGTTAGTATTCCCTAGATTTTCATAAGCATTAAAATTACCTGAGTCATTTTAAAACAACAACAACAAAACTCCCTCTGGTTTCTTAGACCCTATCTCAAGCCAACTAAATTAAAAGTCTTTGAAGAGGGCCCTGGGAATCTGTATCTTCAACAAGTGCCCCTTGAGAATCTTACAAGTAGGTAAATTGGTGAAATCATTGATCAGTGCAAATAGAATCCTGTGGGGTCACAGGAGGAAGTTGCTCAGTCTGTGGGTCGAAGATTAGCCAAAGCCTCACAGCAATGTGCCGGCCACACCTTATTCACTGACTGAGCAAACAAGTAGAACGTTCCAAGCAAGACTAATTTGGGAGAAGGTCTAAAAGTGTGAAAAGGGCATACTTATTTTGGGCAGGAGCCTGGGGTTTGTGGAACAGTTGAGAAAGGTGGTAAGTAAAGTGGAAAAATGCCACGATGCCAGTGTGAAGTCTTGGACACTACCCTGAAAGCCACAGGGACTTTAAACTGGGAAAATGCACTCTCCTGGCAGAGGTTAGAGTGGCCTGATGAGAAACAGAGAGTCCAGTTTGAAGGGTGTCGAGGAGATTCCTGGGAATAATTAGCTAACAGTAGTGGGATGGGTTAAGAGGTATTAGTTACATTTGACAGGCTTTCCTGATAGATTTATTCTTTAAAAAAAAAAAAGATGGGCGTGGTTCCATACACCCATAATCCCAGCAGTCAGGAAGCTAAGGCAAAATGGTTGCTACGAGCTAAGGCCAGCTTGAGCTACATAGTGAGTTTGTTCTAGACCAGCTTAAGTATATAGTGAGACCCTGTCTCAAAAAAAAGACCTCAAAACAAAACCAAAACGAAAGAGGGAGAGTAATAAATGACTCCTTGGTTAGATCATGGAGACAAGTCTGAGTCTTGACCAGTGGTGAGGAATTTGGGAAGAGGAGCAAGGGGTGGTGACAGGAAGCTGAGTTACATCTTGATGGGGCTGAGTTTCAGCAGCTCGGGTTGGGGGACCGTGGCTACTAGGTATGCAGATATGTTAAGAGATTTGAGATTCACAACATAGGACAGCGGATAAAGCCTGGAGCAGGTGAGAGTCATGAAGGGTATCCAGTGGAAGTCCTGAAGGCAGAGCCATGACAGCGCTGTTATAAAAGCCATGTCTCTGGCCTTTACCTTCTTACTTCCTGCTGTGGATGACCCAGCAAGAAGGCCTGCCAGATTCTAGCACTTTGATATTGAACTTCTCAGCCTCCATAACTGTGGAAAATCGATTTCTTTTCTTTATAAGTCACACACGGAATGAACAACCATTGCATAGGGCAGATTTTTGTTGTTTTGTCTTTTTGACTTTTGCAGTTCTGGGAATCAAATCCAGGGCCACAGGCATGTTAGGCAATTGCTCTACCTCTGAGGCAATTGCTCTACCTTCCCCAGTCCTGCTTTTTTTTTTTTTTTTTTTTTTGTGGTGCCGGGGATCCAACTCAGGCCCTTGTGCTTGCAAGGCAAGCACTCTAATCACTGAGCTAAATCCCCAGCCCCAGTCCTGCTTTTTTGATGAAAATGTTTCAGAATGATAATTTCAGGTCATTTCAAGATGGAAAACTTTTTTAGTTCACAATAGTGTATATTTTAGTTGACCATCTTTGGAGTATTTGTTTACATTTGTGGGAGGAATATAGTGGAATAATCAACTTGAGGAAGTACTCAGCATGTTCAAATAATGTGTTACATAAATGTCCACTTCAGTAGTTTACTTGAATTTAGGTGCTAACTTTGATTTCCATACTAACAAATGCTTAGCTGATTCTCACAGGGTATGGAAAACTCGCCAGAACTATAATCACGAACCACACACAATTCTTTGAAGCAGATTTCAAATCTTTTGCAAATGTGTGTGTGAATGGGAGTTCTGTTCTTTTTAGCATTTGGACTGCGGTGGCTGTGTTCTGAGTGAGGTCTGTAAGAAAACCAGTCACAGCAGGTGTTCCTGTAAGAGACATAACATAAAAGTGGCTATAACCAAAGGTTGGACATGTTAGTTTATTGAATACTGGAATGAAAGCATATGAACTGATGAAGACCAGAGTTTGTTTAAAAGTATCTACCGCAGTCACTCAACAAAATATTTATTAAACTTCTCAACAAAATATTTGTTAAACTTCTATTTAATAAACAAAATATTTATTAAACTTATCTATTCAGTGAGTATATACTGAAACCTGATAAAATCCAAGTTCTCCACATGTACTACCTCTTTTTCATTCTTGCAAGAATTATAATCCCATAATTCTCCAAGATATAGAGAGTCTAGGCTTAATCTGTTCAAGGTTCTTGTGTAGCCAAAATGTGAACTTACTCTAAATTGTTGTGCTTTAAAATCTCATGTCAATTCCTTTGAGCCTGGCCCTCTAAGAAAAGCAAAGCTATATAAGCTGTATCCCCTACCATTCGGGGTTGAAAATGAAGTTTAAAGCATAAAATTTCAGTCTATAAATCTCTAAAATGTGGAGCATAAGTCTAAAATATCCAGCAAAATAGCACAAGTATAGTATCTGCAGGAGTTCAGGGAACAGGCATCAAACAAGGCCCCTTGAGCCCACTGGGTTTCTGCTGCTTGAGAAACAGGCAATGTGTGGATAGTTGAGGAGAAATTTCCAGATGGGAAGAGCTGAATGAAAAAATGTGCAAAGCCAGAATGTGCAAGCTGTGCTCAGGAAACCATGACTAGGCCTGCTGCCTGGAACAGATGTTCTGCATCTGGGAGTAGAAAATGAGGATCCTAAGGGTAAATGGGGCCTGCAATGGAGGGCTTAGATGCCAAGCTAGGAAGCAGAGCTTTATTCTGTGGTTAACGGAAAGTTGTTTTAACCTTTGAGTGTAAAAGTAACACAGGTTCAAGTGTTTGAGAAACTTGATCCGATGGTCAGTTGTGAAGATCAGTGAAAGGACTCAGACACAAAAGGGAATAAGATGTGGTGAAGGCTTCAGCACCTTGAGGAGCAGAGCTCACGGGCACTGCCCAGAAACAAGGTCCAGAGGATCAGCTCAGACCATTTATTCACCTCAGTGGAGGGCAGTGCCACCAGAAGGAACAAAGGATGTGTGGCCAAGAAGGCAAGGAAGGCCAGAGCTGGAGAAGCCATTCCTAGGTGAATCTAGGGAGTAAAATGTGGTCATGCCTTTGTTATGTGGGTCACTATAATGAAGTACCACCAACTGGATGGTTTATAAAGAACAAAAATTCTTCCTCACAGTTCTGGAGGCTGGAATTCCAAGACTAAGGCTCCAGCAGGTTTAGCTTCTGTTGAGGGCTGCCTTCTCACTGTAACCTCACACAGCAGGAAAGTAGCAGGCAGCTCTTGGGGCCTCTTTATAAGGGTGCTGATCACCTTCATGAGGACTCCTACCCCCGGTGTAATCGCCTCCCAAAGACTCCCTAATGTCATCACTTTCATGACTGGGTTTTGGGGGAGGACAGAAAAAAACTCAGACCACCTTAGTCTATAAAGTAGATATGAGCAGGGAGGACTCAGAACAAATTCTGTGGCAGGGCATGACGCAGACAGGGGCAGGTGGTTTGAGACCAGGCAGAGTGCCATCAGGAGACCTGCTCATTGCAGGCTGTGGAGACAGGTTGAGCATGGACGTGGAAGTCCTAGGGATCCAGACAATAGGGGTCTAAGTGGTAGTGTTACTGGTGGAAACTGGAAGAAAGATCTCACATGAGAGAGTTCATGAAGAAAGGCACAACAGGACTTGTAGATAATTAGGAAGGAGAGAGTGAATCCTTAGTCATGCATGTATAGTCATTTCAGGAGCAAGCCAAATTCCAAAGATTAACTTGGAAACTAGTTATTTGGTTCCTTAAGAACTTGTTTCCTTAAGGAAATGTTTTAAAAACAGTCTAGTGATGTGGGAGGAGTATTGCAACCCCAGTATAACCCTGAAATCTAAATTCCTCCTGGCTTCACTATCTTTCTCGGTACAAATGTGAGCTCTCCCCATCTAAAGCACTGCTGATGGCTTCCAGGGCCCAGGTATAAGGATTGTGAACATCTGTGCTATGTCACCACGCACAATCCCATAAGGAGAGGGGCTCCTTTACTTTCCTTGGCAAACATGTGAATGATGCTTGCAAACCGAATTTGCCATCCAGGATTGTCCAACAATATGCATGTTTTCAGATGTTCAGGGGAGAAATTAAACACTGTAGGAAGCCATATGGAATTTTTTAATATCTTAATTTTTTAAGGTGCCTTCCATTGTATACACTCTTGGTTGTCATTTTTTTTCACAGTATTCAAATTCTTGTCTATTTGATATTGGTCTGTGGTTTATTTCCTGGTGGTGGCTTCAAAAGGTGAAATCAACTTAGTTGTGGGTATATTTTTGCCTCGAATTGTTTTTTGATTCACAGCATTAATCTAGTTAATGAAACTCTCCCCGGTAGGAATTGGTGAGGATGATAATTTTTGGTCTTAAAGAAATTTTACACTCATTCTAAAACTTTTTTATATGATCGTAATTTTAATTTATAAGTTCTAGATTTAGACATTATTGTATTGTCCAATAACTGTTTTGGTGAATTATTTCATTTGCTGCTTTCAGGAAGTTGGAAGTTGTCAACTTGTTTGTTTTTTGTCTCAATTGTCACTACTAGTATTATGTTACTGGCTACCTCATGTGGTTATTTCCTTTGTAACTCGAGAGTAGTTTAATACAGTGTAAAACTCTATACAATCAGTGGTTTTAAGGAAGTGTGCTTAGTCTGATAAGTAATGCTGTAATTTGGAACTGAAAGACCCCCAAAGACCCATGTGTTAAAGGCTTAGTCCTCAGCCTGTAGCACTATTGGGAAATGATGAAACCTTTAGGAGGTGGAGCCTTTTTGGAGATGTTAGGTTATTGGGGTGTGCCCTTAAAGGGGATATGGGAACCCAGCACTTTCCTCTATGTTCTTTGCTTCTTGGCCTCCATGGGGTGAACAGGCCTTCTCTGCCACCTCCTTCTGCCATGATATACTGTGATGCCACACGCTAAAAGGCAAAAGGACCGAGACCTCTAAAATCATGATCCAAAATGAACTTTTGCTCCCTGTAAGTTGATTATCTCAGGTATTTTGTCACAGTGATAGAAACCTGAAAATACGGAACACACTTAGTAAGTACATTTTATTGTGAAAACTGTGTTCATGGAATTGGACTTAGCGGTTGTCAGCTTCCCTTATCTATAATCTCTCTTTACATAGAATACTTTAGAACCATATTTTCCTCAATATAAACTTCTTTTTAAAAATATATTATCAATCTTTAAATTTAGTAGCACTTCTTCACTTAAAA
The DNA here is from genome assembly GCA_004026905.1 of Hystrix cristata. NCBI lineage: Eukaryota > Metazoa > Chordata > Mammalia > Rodentia > Hystricidae > Hystrix > Hystrix cristata. The sequence continues at coordinate 129,028 of PVJO010000203.1, forward strand.
CTTCCCTGTCTGCCATTAACTGCAAGATTAGAATTGAACCTGAAATGCCTGGTGGGTGGTAATTGCATCAAAGTTGAGTAAAATGACCTTGGGTTCTGCTGCTTCCAGACTTTCCTAACATTGTTGGGACACCTCAGGAAGTTCCCAGGGGTGACTACCGCAGACTCAGACTCTAGGTGAGAAGGTGAATACCACACTAAGGAGAACAGGTGGAAGAAAGGTTCTCTTGTGTTGGATCAGCTTCCAGAAGCTGCTCTATCTTCTCAACAGACATTTTTTTTTTTCTCTGAAAGACTTTAAATGCTAGAAAAGGTAACTATCATGATCAAGTGAAATAGAGTATTTTTGAAAGGTGAACCATGTGGAACTCAACACATATTATTATATATTTTAGAGGGAGTAGTTATCTTAAAGATTTGTTCTCAAAATGTCAGGGCTTTTATATATTTATTTTTGGTGCTGGGGATCAAACTCAGGGCCTTATGCTTCCGAGGCAAGCACTCTAGCCACTGAGCTAAATCCCCAGGCCCGTCTGGGCTCTTAGTTTTTGTTATTGTTGTTGCTTGTTGGTTGGTTGGTTGGGTTTGTTTGTTTATTATTCTGTTGCTTGTAAGTTACCTCAAGACTTGCTTATGTCCACATATCTGTGATCTCTTTAAGCATCAAGAATCATATCATTTGGGCCTTAACCAACTTCTGGTTGAGAAATTCTTTGTATTTAAAAAAATATTAATTTTCAAATTTAATTTTGAAAAATTAGAGTGTAGAGACGAGATGGAAAATAGTCATCTAAAATTCCTAGCCCTTGAGATAATTAACTGTTGTCATTTTTGTCCTTGATTTTCCAAATTTTTTCCTACTTACCTATCTGTCTGTCTATCCACATATACATATTTTAAGTAAGATTAATGTTAACTTGCTCTGCAAATTGTTTTCTCATTTAGTCGTATGTCATGATATATTTTCAGGTCAAAAAACATTGATGCACTTAGTTATCATATAGATGTGCTGTAATCTAGTTAACTGATAGACAAGTTTCTTGTTACTGGTTTCATTATTTTAGATAATATTGCCATTACTGTAACTGCTTTGGAAAATCATTCCTTTTCTGCATTATGATGTTGGGATTGTTTGAGAATCAGAAAGACTAACAGAGAAAATCACGATGTTGCATGTTCTCAACAAAATATGCATCATTTCATTTCTGTGGAAAGGGAGAATGTGTTCTAGACTAAACTAAAATTGAAAAAAAAACTTTTAAAGAAAGCTTTTTTTAACCTTGGAGATTTTAAAACATACTACAAAAAAGAAATAATGAAAATCATAGACGTCTGGAGTAAAGCACAAAATGGCTTTATTATAAATACGTAAAGGGCTGCGGTATAACTCAGTAGTAGAGGGCTTCCCAGGCATTCGTGAGGCCCTGGGTTCACTTTCTAGGACTGGAAAAAGTAAATAGAATTCTAAAAATAAATTCAAACTATTAAATATACTCAAAGTAAATGGAAATGAATTATAATATTTATGAATATTGTAAGTGAATTATAATATTTGAGATCACAGATATAATTATGGAAAAGGCATAAAATTGATCCATACAAATACATTTTAGATGTGTCAAGAAAATAATACGGTTTAATTACATTGAATAGTTAGAAGTGAGAAGAGCATATTTAGCCCAGGTATGACTGATGATCAAATGGAAAACATCAACAAGATTTTCATATATTTTTAAAGTACTCTATAATATGACGTAAATAGAAATTTTGTGTGATATATAATAAGTGCATATCAAAAGAAAAGCAAGTGAACAAAAGTACATAATTAGTTAAAAATTTACTATACAAAATATAGAAAAAATAAAAACCAACATATATTTCTAAAAAGTGGGATAAGGCCCTTATCCAGTTTGCAGCTTTTTAATATCAAAAGAGATGAATGCACAAATATTGTAAGTAACTTGCTGCATGGAAAACTGCATATTCTTATAAGTAAATAAGTACAAACCAATCTAGGAGAAAAACACAACAAAGTAGTGATGATATTTAGAAATATGTCTGAAGTGGTAACCTGGTAACTTAGTTTTGTCTTTCTGGAAAATGAATGGGCTATATAAGGAGATTCAGAAAATGGATCACAGCTCTTGATATACAATCATTTACTTCAGATTACTGATTTCCTAGGGATGAATCTGAAAGGGAAAAAAATGTGGAATATTTGAAACTATTCTTGTTAAGTAATGAAAATGAAGTGAAAAGATTTGTCTATATTTTAATATAGGATCAAAAGCCTTAATATACTCTATCTCATTTAATCCTCAATGGAAAACTGCAATGCAAAGATCCCACATCTGGGAACAGAAATTAGGAGTTCTGTCTGCATAGGATGAAGACCTAGACAGAAAGCTGCCCATGTCCTACATGTCCTAGGGTGTCACCTCAGCCACATCCCTACTTCTGAACAGTAGTGTTCAGATCTGCAGATGGATTGCAATGTCCAGTCCACTCAGCTCTCAGCTCTTGAGCAATAAATGAGATAATACATGTGATAATAATGAGATAATACATGTGGGCTTGCCAGGGAAATAACTAAGGTTGCTGCTTCCTGAAAATGGATCTTCAAACTCCACACCAAGTAGGGAAGATTGGAACACTTGATAAGCAATCAAATAATAAAAGCATAGTGTAGGAGGAGTGAGGGCCAAGTTCAGACGGGATGGAGTGGGATTGTATTTAAAGAAGGAAAGTGGCTTTCTTTGCACTTACTGAGAAGCAGTAGCATGCAGAGAGATTTCAAATACTCTTGCTTGTTTTTTGCTGAAGATACATACAACGCAAAAGAAACCTTTCTGTGTTGAGAAACCTACCCTGACATGTAGTTTCCAGCTTCCTCATTCCTCCAGAGTTCTCCCTGTCAAGATGCTCCTTACTGTGACACTCAGTTTGGAATTGGCTCTGGGGATCTCCACCCTACCATGAAGTCATCTGAATCCTTTTCCTCAGGTTCTTCTCTTCTGGACGCACACAGTCTGCCATGATCCCAGGTGCCTTGCCCTGATTCCAGAAGCCTCCTTGGCACTCTCCTTCCTGCTCCACCAGTGGGAAGCGGGGTGGGTCCTGCAGGGAGACATTGCAACCCAAGGCCGAACTCTACTGAGCTCGTGAGCTAAACTGGGGCAAAGGTAGTCTCCTTCCTGGTAACAAAGTATTCATGGCAAGGCAGTAAGTTTGAGGTAGAATAAGGAGGCTTCAAACTGGTGCAACCAGTGTGAGGTGCTTCCTGGCTGGGTGGAGGGGGGTTGTGGAATTCATCCTCCCACACAAAGTGCCACCCACTGTCTGATCTGCTCATGAGTCCTGCCTCCCCAGACTTGCCTGAGAAAGAACCCAAATCCCCAGAACCCTTCTCAATCTGGATGACTTGCCTGAGAGAGAGCCCAAATCCCCAGAACCCTTCTCAATCTGGATGATTCAGACCTCAAACTGCCATCATTTCTCCAGATTAAATGCCACCTTGCACCCATTAGATTCAACATACTACCATATGTGGATGAATTCCACAGCCCCCCTCCATCCAGCCAGGAAGGTCACTTCTTTGCTCTTTGATATAGATGACTATCTAATCTTCTCAGTAACCCAGAGCCAAGTATTCATATACCCATTCTTTAGAGGAAGAAACAGAGACTCAAAGATGTTAATAAATTGCTCTGGGTCACAGTGCAAGGAAGCTACAAAATAGGCTTAAAATCCAGGTTTAGATGACTCTAAAACCCATACTCATGCCATTCCAGTGCATGCTGGAGGGAGGTTTTCTGGACCAGAGACTTGGAAAAGGGTGGGGGTTTTTGCAAGTTCTTTCTTGGGGACCCAGCATAGACATATGCCACCAACTCTGTTTTCTGGGCCCCTTCCTGCTAAGTGGCAGGGTTAGACGAGATGCTGAGGATGTCTTTGTGTTCCCCATGCACACACAGGATGCAGGCAGTTTTTCCTGTAACATGTTTTATTTTCTACAGAGGGAATCTTTTTTTCCTGACAGCCCCTTTCTTTCCAAATTTTGAACACCATCTTCTCTTTCAACAAGTGTAAAGCTTTCAGCAGAAAGTTTTTGGCTGCTCCACCTCTGTGCAGTTAAAATATTCAAAGCATCTGCTTCTGTTTTATTTGTTTGCTTTTAGCAAAACATCAAAGGTGATTGTGAAATAAATAGGAAGCAAAATATCTTACTAAACCAAAAGAACCCAGTACCTGGCCATCTGAAAACATTTTGTATGTTTAAGCATTTCTAGAGTTATAGAAAAGTTGTATGAATGCTCATGATAAAGGAGCAATTATAATACTTCTTGGAGTCCTTCCTCATGGCGAATTGGGAACTATTTTTTAAAAGTGAAAAACTTGTTAGGGTAGCACTTAACAAAATCATAACACATCCTTACAGAAGAATAATAGAGCCTAGAGCTTATTCTGGATCTCTGCCTGAATGAATAAAAAAAAAATGGCCAAAAGACAGAAAGAAACCCATCTCTGGAGATATATTAAGCTTTGATGGGGTCCAGGACACAGGTGAGCAACAGAACCACAGCCTGATGCACTATGTGGTTGAGATCAGCCTTTTCCATAAAAACAGCAGTGCTGAACAGGACAAGTCCACCACCTGAAATTTTTCTGTTGTGTTTTGGTTTTTATTTTTTGTTCTTTGAGACAGGGTCTCACTGTATGGTCCAGCCTGACTTTGAACTCACAATCCCGCCTCTGCCTCCCAGGTGCTGGGTTATAGGCAGGCACTACCACACATTGCTGAAATCTTATTCTATATTTTCTTGTTTGCTTACTTTTAATGATAGCTCACTTTGTGTGTGAGGTAACATTTTACTATAATACAATATACATCTGAAGTGTACCTGCAGTAAGGTCAACAAATGTAAGTGCCTGTTTGTTCAAAGCCTTATCAAAGCATAGGGAATTGCCATCACCCCACAGTCAGCTGCTATTCTGACATGCGAGATTAGTTTTCCCTATTTTGAGGTTTCCTACAGACAGGATCATACATATCTAGTTTTTCTGTAAGGCTTCCTTGGCTCAGCAGAGTGTTTTTCCATTTATTTCTGTCCATGTTCTATGTATCATTAGTCCATTCCTTTTGATAAGCAAAAGGAATGGACTAATGAATATTATTATATTTTATGAGTCTTCTACAGTTTGAGGTTGTGTTTTGTTTTTTGGTTTTTTTTTTTTTTTTACTTTTGAGGTTTTTCTTGGGGGGTATATTCTTGATGGATAGTAAGCTATTTCAAGTTTTTTGTCAAATACAGTTGCTAAGAACATTCTTGAACAAGTCTTTTTGTGGGCTCCAGTTTTCATTTTCTGGAACAGATGGCCATAGGAGAGTGTTATGGTTTGTTTCTAGATGTCCCCCTAAAACCTCGTGCAGTCATAGGAGGTGGCTGCATCCAGAGTGTGTGATGCTGGGATTAAGGGCGTGTGATTACTAAATCAATCCACTGATTGGTTTGGCACCACCCTACTCCTGGCAGCCTTGGTAAGATATACTGGCAGAAAGCTGCTTGGGTCCCTTTTGCTTGCCTTGCTGCCTTCTGCCTGTCTGCCAGGCCACCCCGCCTTGGATCCAGCTGATTGTGGACTGAAACCTCTACAAACTGTGAGCTAAATAAAGCTTTCCTCCCTTAACGTCGGGTGTCGGGTATTTTGTCTCAGCAACGGGAGAAAAGTAACTAAAACCGGGAGGTAAACATTTAGTTTTATGAGAAACTTCTTGGTGTTGTTACTGAATGGTCGTACCCTTTACACCTCCACCTCCAACATCTGAGAGTATATCTGTGCTCCCACCACGTGTTATCAGTGGCATCTCATTTTGGCTTTTGTTTGCACTTCCCTGATGACTGATGACACCAAGCACTTCATTGTTCTCTAATAGCCAAGTGTATATCTTTTTTGTGACGTGATCATTGAAATCAATGCTTATCTTTAAAAATTGCGTTGTCTTTTTTATTATCGAGTTTCAGAAGTGCTTTACATCTATATTTATATATGCTTCCTCCTCCTCTGGGGAGTGAGGCTAGTCACTTGGTCACTTGATCTTCTTGTCTGTCTTTCTGCCCAAAACGTCACCAGGTATTCTGCTTTGGTTAGTACTGTATTCCCAGTGCCTACGTTTGCCCTGGAATATAGTAGGAGCTCAATAAATATTTACTGAAAGATCAGTGAATGAACAGATGCACTGACTTTTGAACTTGATATTCAGACACCATAATCTTGAATTAGGTGGCACAAGGAAATAAAGAAAATGGCAAAGGAAGTAGAGAAAAGGGAAAGTTAAATGCTATTCTTGACCGATATAGTATATTTGACCTGAAGCATGTAGAAGACCTTTGGGGGATTTGTTCACCATGAGGCATACTGCTGGAATACCTCATGCATACTGTAGTGTCATTTGTCCCCATTTATGAACCCTCCAGCGGCAGCCATCACTGCTGTTTAACCCCTGCATTCTGTACTACATCTCTACCACTCCAAGACCTTGAACTCACAAGGGCCTGACTGAATGTGTGTGATGGACTGTCAGAGCAGCAGCTTTGGAGGGTTTTGGGTAACGTGACTGGCTCATCCCACTGTGCTTTCAACCACTGTCGTTTGGCCCCTGATAACGCCCTTTCCTGTTGACTGCACCAGCGTGAGCTCTGCTCTGCAGCAGGCCTGCCCCTCTGGTGTGTTCTGCCTGTCTTAATCCTCCAGGGAGCTGTTTGCCCTAGTTTTGAAGCCATTTCCCCGGTCCCAACCATCTGGCTCCAGCCCCTCCTGTTGAAGGGCTGCCGTGAATAACAGTCACCAGCGTCCACATCTGTAAACATTTGCTGTTTACAGAGCAGGTTCATATGCATTATCTTGTGCCAGCCTCCCCACAGTCTAGGTGCAGCCCTCTTTGTTTTTCCCAAAGGAGGTGGCAAAAAGATGAGGTGACTTGCACTGGAATATAAATTTTGCCCTTGTGTAGCCAGTTGTTTTTTTTTTTTTTTAATATCCTCTAGGTCTTGTTCAAAACATACTGGTACTTTCTTAACTCTGGCCATGTGCATGTGTGTTGTTTAAGAGCCCTGTACAGAAGCTTGGATTATGCCTATTGTTAAAAATTCAACTACCACATTGTAGATATATATGGGTAGTTCCCAACCTGTTTACTTAACCATGATTATGAGGTTTTTTCTCACCTTGGATTGCACATTGTGTTTTTTTAAAGTCCATAAAAAACTGTATTTAACTTATTTTACCTTTTGTTTTTCCCCAGACATATTGACTTACAGTCAGAGTTTAGAATAAGAATCATTGTTACTTCACTAGGCTAATTTTATCACAACCAAATACTATAAACATTTGATATTTGAATTAGACTCTAAGCCTCAAAACCAACAATTTTTATGTCAGATGAATGATTCTGTGAACAATCAGAAAGTTCATACTTCCCCAGAGAAAGTGGAAGCAAAGTTTAGTTCTTATGAGAAAGTAGCCCTCTGTTCTCAGGACTAAGCCATTCCCTGGTCCTGCTGTTTGGGTGGGAGCAACAGGGACACGACTAATTCTACTCTTTTACCCTGTAATCCAGGCTTCTCCTGGCTCCACAGAGATGGGCCCAACCAGTCCACCTGAGTATGTCCTCAGTGGGTGGAGTATTAGTGCTGTCCCACCTTCAAGCCCTTCGAACGTGGGGAGAACACAAGACATTCTTCTGACCACCACCTAAGGCACACCACTTAAAATGTCATGCAGTCAGAATTCCTATGTAACATCAAAATAATCAGCTATACTTTCAGAGGATCATGACAGACATTCTAAAGGCAGGGTTTATTTCTAAATTAGCAGAATTAACAGCTATTGCCCTGTTTGCCAGTTATAAAAGAGATACAGCTGGGGATAACTATGGATATAAGCTTTTATTGCATTTATAATTTTAGTTATGAAGCAGATTGTGTTCCATGAACCAATGAAATATTATACAATACTTGAAAATAATTATTTTGTGGGACCATTCTTATGAATCACAGTAAGAGAAAGGAACACAATAAAGAAAATCGCTGTACGTACTCTCAGCTATGAAAGCACGCAGGTAGCTAATGGCTTGGGTAATCTGTGGAAATGAAAAAAACTTTGCATTGGAGGGGACAAAGTTGAGTCTTTCTTTTTTAAAAATATGTTTCACAGAAATCGTTACATATCAGCTTTTCTATTAAAAAGTTAAAATGGATTTATATTGTACCAGTAAAAAATGTGTAGTTCATTAATCAAATATTACTCTTGGCTTTGTTTTGTAGGAGAACCAACAGAAATCTACAAATGTAGTGTACCAGGCCCACCACGTAAGCAGGAGTAAAAGAGGGCAGGTGGTTGGAACAAGAGGCGGATTCCGAGGATGTACTGTTTGGCTGACGGGTATGCCAGGCTGAGATTACACACACACACACACACACACACACACACACACACACACACACACAGAGTGTGTGTATCATATTAGAATATCATCTCAACATATATATATTATATATATACTTTAATTGAGAAGGAAATGTGATGCACAATTTTAAGGAAATTAGTGTAACATATTACACATAGTACATATTGTTTAACCACGAAGAGGTGGAGAGCTGTGGTGAAAGCTTACATTTTAGTCCTAATCCTACTCTCAGTGAGAAATAGATTCAAGGTCTGACTCCAGGAATAGAGTCTGACAAAGTCATAGAAAGCCTCTACTTGCCAGTTTTCTCCTCTGTGACAGGACAGGATGGGACAAGTTAATTGTGACAATTCCTTTCAGTAATTCTCATGTTCATCCTTAAACAAACATACCTGGAAGTGATGAATAAGGCTTTCCTAATCAGATGCTAAGCATTTGGCAGTCCATAACACTTGGGGTGTTTAGAGGTACTCATTTTGTTTTCTAATGTTTTAACATCTAGGAGACTATTTCCTTACGGTAAACAAGCATATAACTGTAAGAATCTGTACAAGAAGGGAAATTGGAGATTGCCACTTGGCTGAGCAGTGCCCTTTGCCTACAGAAAGAAAATTCACTTCTGCTGGTGACCCAGTGATCTTCTTTTCTAGTATTTTTATAGCCACAGAATGCCAAACTAATGGTTAGTGACAGAACTGGAATTAGGACCTAAGATGCTGCACACCCCTATTCCTACATACAAGGTATATACTCCCAGCTGTGAAAATATATGCATGTAGCTAATGGCTCAGGGTAATCTGTGGAAATGGAAAAAAATTATATTAGAAGGGACAAGTTTGAGTCTCTCTTTTTTAAAATGTGTTTCACAGAAGTTGACACATAACAGCTCTGAGTACAAGGTAGAAGAAGACTGCTTTCTGGGAATGAGACTAATGTACCCTGGAATCAAAAGGAAAAACCAAATTCCTTTTATAGACACCACTTTTCAATTAGCGAGGAGCCCAGATGTAAAAATATGTTTATCCAGTTTATGAAAAAAGGCAGGTGTTATTATATCTGCCCACCAAGGCAAATGTATTTTAACCTGAGGAGAATTCTAAAAAATATGGCAGGCAGAGACCTGCCTTGTATCTTTTGCTTTTATTCTGAGTCTCCAGCTTCCTGTCCAAATTACCCTTTTTCTTCCTGGTGTCTTTGTTTTCCTGGTTCCATTCATACTTGGGCACATCATCACAGCCACTCTCTGTCTTTTAGGGTGAGGATAGACAGGGCAAGGAGGCTGCTGTGTTTAAGGACTCAGTACTTGCCGTTATTATTCCACAGACGTTTCCCCGACGCCCTGTAAGAGACATGATTTGTAGCAGCAGGTACCACTAGCTGTGTTCCAGAAGTCTCCCTCTGGTTATGTGTTTGGCTTCATGAGATGTTACTCATTTTTTTTTTTTAATGTGTACTCATGAAAACAACTTTTGTGTTGGAACATGCATGCAAAGTCCATTTTCCTTAATTGACACTCCCTTGAAAAGAAGAAAAGAGGGAATGGAAAGGATATATTTCCTTTGTCTTTTCTTTATTCTTAAAAAATTCTGTTGTTATAATTTATTTTTTATTCTTATATTTCAGAGTTAGGCTATTGACAAGAAAGAGGAGAAGAAATAAAACACTTCAAATCCAGGGATTCAGATTCAGCCCCAGTTCAACCTACAATAGTTGTGTGACTTTGTCTTTTTTTTTTTTTTTTTTTGTGCTGGAGATTGAACTCAGGGCCTTGTGCTTGCAAGGCAAGCACTCTAACCACTGAACTAAACCCCCAGCCTAGTTGTGTGACTTCGGACAAGCCAATTCACCTCTCAAAGCCTCGCGTTCCTTGTTTGTAGAACGTGCGTTAGGATTAGTACCTGTCTTATGGAGATGTAAGTAGAATGAAATGAAATAAAGCATCAGTGCATTTAGCACAGTGCCCATCCATAATAAAGTCCTTAGTAAATGTAATTAGTGTTACCCTTATATATTGAAATAATTGCACCAACAGTCTAGGTAAACACCACTACTGTGATTTAGCTCTTTGTTTCCTGAAAGCTGAAGAAAATTTCTATCACTTCTCTCATGTTTCTGATGCAAGACAACATACTAGAGATTCAAAATTCCCATTTTCCCTGCCCCTCACCCTGACATAAATTCTAAGAGGAATTTACCACCCAAGCCTTTATTCAAGTGCAATAGAATAACATATTGACAACATATTGACATAACATATTGACATCTTTTACAATGACTTACCAAGACTGTAAACAGCTTTAATTAGCCATTTCTTCTTAAATTCCTCAGTCAAGGCCAAGGGCATGGCTTTAAAATGTAACTAAAAATACAGAAGCTATTTACCTTTTGTCGATCACCATTTTTCCTGTTTCCTTTCCTCTCTGTCATTTGTTCCTGCTTTTCTCTTACTCTTTCCCCTCTTTTCCCTTTTCCTCTTGCTGTCCTCTCTGTATTAACCTCTTGGCCTTTTTTTCTTCCCTCCTATGTTTCCCATTTCCACGCTGGGTGTGTTTGACACCAGCTTGGCACCTTGGAATATTCTGCTGGTTCAGAGATCTTGAGTCAGGTGAATTTTAGAGTGCAAGTTTTCTAGGTAGTTTAGATTGTGAGTTTGTAAGGAATTGTGGCAAATTGTATTTCTCCCTTCTCCCATATGTTCTCCCTTATCTAGAAATTGTGAGGTGTGTTCCCAGTCATTGTGTCTTGGCAGCATGGTGGAAGGTACAGGGTATAACTATGCTCTCACGTAAAAGCCTAAGGAGTCTTTAGACCTAAGAGTGTAAATACTCCTAAACACTCTAAGTACTTCTCCAGCCTAGTCAAAGTGACTCTCTAATTTGAGGTTTTGAGAGTCATTTTCAAAAAATTGGGAAGACGAAACAATAACATGAAGGCTTGGATGGCAGATAGCTATTCAGTGACATCCTCAAGGGAGGTGGACTTGCCAGCCAGGCCCTAGTCCTTCCTCTGTCCCCTCTGCTGTGGCTAACTGCTGCCCTGTGATCTGAGACCACTGTTACTATGTCTTTGATTTTCAAGAGAGGCCAGAATCTGGGTATGTATATACAACTTTCTAATCTTTAAAACACTCTGTAGGCAATACAGAACACACCAAGGATCAGAGGGACCCTTCCCACCCCAGGTCTATTTTTTAACGCTACTTACTTTGAAAGGCTATAATCCTAATAGGAGACAAACAGTTATTTCAAAACTTGAAATAAATGCAAATACTTGGCTTATGATTAACTTTTATCTAGGTGTTAATAATTGTGATTTAAGATTAATCAAATAATTAGAATCATTTAGTTATATTAAAAGTACCAGGTTAGTTCATGGTCTGTCCTCTTAAGCAATTGGGAGCAATACCAATCTCTTTTGCCTGATTTGGCAGGTCTTTCCGGTGCAGGGAAAACAACGATCAGTTTTGCTCTGGAAGAGTACCTTGTCTCCCACGCCATTCCGTGTTACTCTCTGGATGGGGACAATGTCCGTCACGGCCTTAACAAAAACCTTGGATTCTCTTCTGGGGACCGAGAGGAAAATATCCGCCGAATTGCTGAGGTGGCCAAGCTGTTTGCTGATGCTGGTCTGATCTGCATTACGAGCTTCATTTCTCCGTTCACAAAGGTAGAAGGATTTGGTGCTGCCTGGAAATCTCACAACTGCTAAGGACCAAACTGGGGGGAAGGGGCAGGGGAATAGTATACTTCCAGTTTCCTCATCTCTTCCCCTTCCCCAGTGTGCTCCCTTGTTTCTCAGTTCACTGTTGACTATATAAAGAGAATTCCTTCATCTCCAGATGTCAGGGCTTTGGTTGACACACACCCTTTCACATTCACAATTACAAGGGGAGTCGAAAGGAAGAAAAAGTTAAACAAGAAGAATTGTAAAGCTCTGTAATTTCGGTTGTGTGAAAAAGAACATTTAGCTCATCAAAGAAAAGAATAATTCACTGCAAGACATTGGGATATATGTATCTAATGTAGCCATCACTGAGCTGGAGGGTCACACTTCCTGCTTTAAAGTTAGAAACTTCTGGGAGTTGCAGATAATGTGCTATGTGTTTTGAACACATCCTTTGAATGAAATCCTCCCATGTTGCTGGTGCCATCTTGCTAAGAGGGGCTGTTCTTAGTGATTTCTTTTTGAAAGACTCTTTTTTGGGAGAGCTGAGGGTGCTTGAGATTGAACCCAGGTCCTTTTACTGAGCTGCATTCCCAGCCCTTTTAATTTTTTGAGGCAGAGTATTGCTAAATTACTAAATTGCCCCAGGCTGGGCTCAAAATGTGATCTTCTTGCCTCAGCCTCCTAGAGTGCTGGGATCACAGATGTGCAACATCACACCGGATTGAAAGTTCTTGAGAGAGTTGTGTTTAACAGGGTGACATTTCTGGACTTCCTAGGACTCTGCAGAGCATAAATCGCAGTGTTATTTCAAGGATATCAAGTGCCAAAGCATTTATGTTCTGTGATGAAGAAATCTTGCCTTAATCCATTTTCATACCACAGACTAGGTAATTAATAAAGAGTAGAGATTTTGTGATTTTGAAGGCCAAGCAGGACAGGAGCATGGCACACATATCTGTGGCATCTAGAAGGGATTTCTGGCCGCATCGTAGCACGGCAGAGGGGATCACATGGCAGGACAAGGCAAGTGGCCTGTGCAGAGTTCTTCATTTTCCTGTAAAGCTACTGGCTCCATCGGGGGGTGGGGGGGCTCCACCCTAATGACTTCATTTAGAGTCAATTACTTCCCAAACGGTCTGTCTCCAAATACCAACAACATATGAGTTTGGGATTAAGCTTCTAACACATGAAATCCAGGGCACACATGCAAACCTTAGCAGACCTCTTTTTACATCCTTAAATGTACTGTTTTTCAGGATCGTGAAAATGCCCGCAAAATCCATGAATCTGCAGGACTGCCATTCTTTGAGATATTTGTTGATGCGCCGCTAAATATTTGTGAAAGCAGAGATGTAAAGGGCCTCTACAAACGGGCACGAGCTGGGGAGATTAAAGGTATAAGAACTCTTTTAGCCAAAATTGCCTTTGTTTCATCTTTTTATCAATTCATAATATATTCAGTATGCCCATGGTCTTATTAAAATGTGGAGTTTTCTCTTTCAAAAACCGTCACCTCAGCCATAAAGTGGACATATGTGATTTTTAGGTGGGGATATTTCAGCGTTTTCCCTCTTGCTTTTCTTTTCAGTTCTAATCAACTGTAGAGGGCTTGAACTTTGCTAGATATTGTTGACAATATGGAGTTTTCTATGTTGAAAATACAGCTATGTATTTTCTTACCTATAGCAAGAGGTCAAGGATGCCTGTTTGCCCTTTTCTGTTATAATCAGAATTCTTGGTTCATACATTATTCCGCCACGTGTTATGCCTTACTGATTAGGAAGAAAGTATTCTGTCGGTATGGATGTGATTCTCCCCTTGTGCCCTGCAGGATTTACAGGTATTGATTCTGATTATGAGAAGCCTGAAACTCCTGAGTGTGTGCTTAAAACCAATTTGGCTTCCGTGAGCGACTGTGTCCAGCAGGTGGTGGAACTTCTGCAAGAGCAGGTGGACTGTTGTCTCTCTTTTATTTAGTTCAATAAATTCATGAAAGATAATCTATGCTTCTTGACTAAAACAGTCTTTTCAGTTTTCATTTGAAATTGTTACAAATTTTATTTCATTTCAGAACATCGTACCCCATACAGTAATCAAAGGGATCCACGAACTTTTCGTGCCAGAAAACAAACTTGATCAAGTTCGAGCTGAGGCTGAGTCTCTTCCTTCATTGTCAATTACCAAGGTAAATGGGTAAATATTAGCCGGAGTCTGTCATTACAACGCACTTACAGTTGCTCATGATAACAAGAAAGGTACAAATAAGGACATGTGATGTTTGTGAAGGAAAAACACTTCATTTTTGCCAATATTTTTCTGCCTCTTCTTCGAGCAAATCTCTCACCAAGAGTTGCCATAAGGCAGCTGATCAGTTCCAAGTTGGAGGGAGAGTAAAATCTGTATTTGCCTGGGACAGTTTCACACATCTGCATTGTACATCAATTATTCTGAAGTGTGGACATCAGACCAATAATTATTGCTGGCAGTGGGTGAGAAAATAGTGTGTCCAATATTCAAGAGCTTCCTGGGCAATCAAGGAGTTGGAAGAAGAAAAAGCAACCCTGATCTAAAGTGGTACAAAAGCCTCCATCTTTTCTTCTCTACAAATTGCACCCTTCCTTTATCAATGAGAGTCCAGTCTGAGGAAAAAGGGAGACAAATCTGGTTGCATTGATTTTACTACACGGAAGATATAAGATGCAGCCCCAGCAAACTGCCCTGTGTATGGCTTTTTATTGGTCAGTGCAAATTTGTCTATACATGGAGATCAAGTCTTTATTGGTACCCATTTTTTATCCATCAAAATATTGGGGATTTTATAAGATGTAGGATAAATAGGGAACCTGCTTCAGCTACAAAGATCCATAATCTGTTAAATTATGAACAGATGCCCTGGCTCAGTAAAATAAATCCTGAGCTCCCCAACTCCAGGCAGATAAGCAAACATTCTGACAATCACAGTATAGTACAATAGTTCCAATAACAGAATGGCCTTCAGGTAGAGAACTTCAAAAATCCAGTGGCCCGTTCTTTTGGTTGTAGGGATGACAGGAAAGATTTCAGAGCAATGAAACATGAGGTAGGTTTTAAAGTATGGTGGGGAGGAGGATGAGTAAAACACAAGCCTGAAATGACATGTGCATTTAAACCACACATTGTTTGGTATTGTTGGCAAATGGTCCCCAGGTGGAACAGAAAGAAGCGGGAGACCCTCCATTAATCCGAGTGGCCAGAGCTTGAAAACCTTTTGGTATCATGCCAATAATTTTGGATTTTATCTTAGAGTTAGAGTTTGCTCAGCTCAGCCAAATGACCAATAAGTACATCTGGTAAAAAAAATATAGCCAAATCAGAATTTTTGTGGGGAAAAAAAGAACAACCGAATGAATGAACAGCAAATTTTCAACTCGGTTGCGTATTATGGGAATAGGTACAGCCTAAAATATTCAAATACATCATCTTAATTTGGTTTCTTTTTAACACTTTTCTATAGGAACGTTCTAGGCTTAAACTTGTCTGGCTCTTCCATCATGTAGGAGCATTTCAAATGTAAACGGGCTGCTTTCATTCTCCGGTCAAGTAAATAAGAAACAACCATCCTGGGCCTGAGAACTATAATTTATGGACATATCTGCCTGCTTTCTTGTGTTTTGCAGCTGGATCTGCAGTGGGTCCAAGTCCTGAGTGAAGGCTGGGCCACTCCCCTCAAAGGGTTTATGCGGGAGAAGGAGTACTTGCAAACGCTACACTTCGACACCCTGCTGGATGGTATGTTTGTTGTTGTTGCTTCTTAGTCTCTCATATTAAAGCAAAAAGTCTCTTCTAGAAGTGTTCACAGGGACAGAAACCATCAATCTTCGGTTTGTAAATCTCACCGCAAAAATATTTAGCTCATTTACAATGTGCTCGGTTCTGTTATGTTAAAGCTTCCGCTGTAGCATGCTTCCTGGAGGAGAGGCCATTCTCAAAGGATTATTGAATATTTAAAACTAAGCAACTGAAAAGAGGTTCGAGGAATCTGTTTGACCTCCACCTGTTCTTTGGTGGTCCTGCTATTCACTCAGAAGCACTGCGGCAGTCGGAAGCGTCACTGTTGACTGGCTGCCAGGGAGCACCTGGGACACCTGAGACACGCTCAGTACAGTGACTCATGGGGCCCCTTCTGTCCTCCAGATTGTCCCCTTAAGCAGTATCGCAGCAACTACTTCCCTTGGTGGATGTCAAAGTGTCCAAGTTCCTACCTGTATGAGACATGTATTGGGATGGCTTCATCCACTAAACTCCAACAGGGGAATGAAAGTTTAGGCAGCCTTTCGGGCACAGGCTAATGGCTTTTAGAAAACTGACTTGGTCAAGGTCAGAAGCATGACTTATCCAGAAGAGTTACAGACCTCTCTATGATTAGTTCCTTTCTAGAACTACCTGAGCTTATCAATATGACTCATCTGGTTTAAGGCCTTGGGGAATTTTGGCCAAGTGGAGAAGGCGTGGTAGTAGAGTCATACCAAATTTGTAATACTGACCAGGGCCCCAGACCTTGTAGGAGGAAAGACCAAATCAGATGTTCTTTCTTTGGAAAGATGTTCACCGTTGCCTGGGGATTGGGGCCAGGATTAGAACCCAAAGACTGGTCAGAATGGACCCACTTCCCTTTTTCCTCTGATGCAACTGTTCATGCTGCACAATCTGAGGCCTTCATTTCTCAGATTAAATAACAATCCCAAAAAAGCACTAGTTTGCTTCAACAATAATAGTAGAGCTGGCTTCAACAATAATAATATATTATATACATTTCTCTGTTTTCCAAGAACCTTCTGAGGTATTCCAATTTATGCTTACAAAAGCCCTAGAAAACAGACAACAATTATTATCCACTTTACAGTTGAAAAAACTGGCCTTTAAGTGATTTACTTCAGTTTATATCATTCATAAGTGAGGACCCAAAACCAGAGTCCAGAGTTTCCTGATTCCCTGCCCAGTGCTCCTTTTACACCAAGCTGCTCTCCTGATGTCCTTTCTGATAGAGTGTAGAAGGTCAGGATGCCTATACAAGAAGGCTGGCATTTAACTTGACGTGTTGATTTCAGCATGGGCTGCATCAAGTAAATGTTGCTGGACTCCACAGCCAGCTCTGAATAAGGGGTTGACTGTGAGCATGCAAACTACAGCTGTGGCTGTTAGACAAGTGAACCACACAGAGAGAGTGGGACTCATTACAGAGAGTGCTGTTGGTCTTTGATAAGTATTTGTCCCATGAAGAAAAATAACAGGGCGGTGGATATGATTACACAGGTCAGTGCTGAAATCAGAGATTTTTAGCCTAGAACCTAGGACTTCAGGTTGGGGGAACAAGAAACATCCTGAGTATACAAAGGTGGCTGGCATTTTGAGAAAGGCTGAAGAGAGCATTTTCCTGAGTTAAGAGTCTATAGCTTTTGATGAATTTTTAAGTAATCTATGGCCCCAAATGATGAAGCACAGCTAATACAGACCATCCAACTGGATAATTTAGGCAAAATGTTTCTCTTTCCCTCTCACACCATTTCCTTCTCATTCATGGGCAAAACATACTGATTTTTTATTTCTTTTATTTTTTGGGGTTTTTTTTGTGTGTGTATGTGTGTGCCAGCGCTCGAACTCAGGGTCTTGCACTTGCTAGGCAAGCACTCTAACCACTGAGCTAAATCCCCACCTGATTTTTTATTTCTAATTTGGTGCTCACTGCCATGAAGTAGACGAAATGCTTACCATTGTTCCTTCTTCCTGTGTAATCCAGACGTGTGTCCCCAAACCCACAGCCTGGGGATATGAATGAGCTCACTTTCCCATTATACTTGAGTTCCCTAGTTCTAAGTCCCTGCCTGTTCATATGAAGCCCCAGTTCTTTCCACAGCCTAAATCCAGGCGTCTGTTGGAGCCCCCGGTATGTGGGAGTGCATAGCTGTACAACCCCTGCCGAGCCACTCAGCCACTGAACTTCTTGGCACTCACGGGTCACAGTGGTCTGTGGACTGTTTTCCACATGGGAAGGAGAATTCCCTTCCTCTGCGTTCATCTCAGCTGAAGACCCTAGGTGGTTGCTTGGGTCCTGCAGAATTACTATTGTAATCTGTATGGATCTCTTCATTCTGTGGCTCCAGTGTGTCTGCATCAGGAGAAGTTCAGCCCCAGATGTCAGGCTGTTTCCATAGCCCTATCCCCTTAAAACCTGAAGGGCCTGTATGTAGGACTTTCCATAAGACTCCTTTTTTCCTTCTGGGAATTCCCTGCTGGGTGCACCACCTGCCTCTGCAGCCAGAGTCCACAGTCAGGATTCAAAGCACTACATCCACCCCCTAGAAGACTCCTTAGTTCTTATATCAAGCAACTAATAAAAACAGACATCAAGAAAAATAGTGTCTTGCCTACCTCTGCCACTCTCTGTATCTCAGTTTAGTTTGGGCCTAAGTGGAGACAGAATGTCTTAGTAGATAAGAGTGTGAGCAGCAAACCCAAACTGGCTGCGTTTGTGTGTCAGAGATTAGCTGTGAACCTGGGACAAATTACTTAAACTCTCTGGGCTTAGTTCCCTCATCTGTAATGGGGATGTTGAAGTACCCACCACACAGGAATACTGAAAGTTTAAAAGAATGCCCCGTCTACTAGTAAATGTTCCATGAATGTTAGGTATTATCGTGAACAAACCCCAAATGCATACAATTAAAAGAACTTAGAGTCTTGAAGAGACTAAGTGGCTTACCTACAGTCACATCGGTTGGAAGTAGCTCAGAGAAGGTGGTCATCAGCTGGTGACAGATTTTTCACGATTGCCTCCATATGCCGGGAATCGCCCAGATGCTAGAGACAAAGTGGTCATGAGGACAGATGTATGCCCAGTGGACACACAGTGCAGCTCCACCTCTGAGCCCAAAAGCATCGGTTTCTTCACATCATGTCAGTGATTGTGCAACTTCTTTTTTAGCCAGTGAAATCCAAGGTAATATATACAACAGATGAAATGGAACTGCTTCTCTAGGATGGCCGGGGGTTTGTCCTGCTTCCTCTCGGACAGCGGCTTGGAGGGTGTCCGGAGGATGCTGGTGGAACGACTCTGTTCACACCAAGTCAGTCTCCTGGAAGTGCCTGGCTTAACCCACTGCTTTTGGGCCGAGGACACAGAGTGAAATTCTTAAGAAATAACTGATTTATATATCAGAAGGTGGAAGAAGGTATCATTTGCATAGATAATGTTTAATTTTAACCAATTCATGAAGATTTGACACACATCATTGAAAATTTGAAAGGTTTTGTGTAGCCACAGACACATGGCCACTTTTGTCTACCATCAAACAACTACAAATTTCTTGGTCACCTTCAATCTGCAAGCAACTTTTTGCTGTTCTTACCAGGTTTGCTAAAATCTTTGTTAGTTACTTTGTTAGTTTTAACTTTTACAAGGGTTCACATTTTCCGCTGAATTTAAAAATAAAAATAGCTCTGTCCACTCAGTCCATAAGCAAAACAAATAAATCAAAACCAAAAAGCAAATCATTTGTTAGTGTTTACATACAGTATGAATTACTCTCTATACTATTCAAGGACCAAGTTTCACATCAATGTATTATTTCACTTTGTCTCTCACTGGAAATAGTTTCCAATGTTGTCACAGACACTGCTGTCATGAATGTTACATATAGCTGGGTGTGGTGGCACACAACTGTAATCCCAGCATTTAGGAAGCTGAGGCAGGAAGATTGCTGTGAGTTTGAGGCCAGCCTTGGCTATATAGCAAGTTCAAGGCCAGCCTAAACTATATAATAAGAACTTATCTCAAAAAAATGTAACATATAAATTTAAAAACAAAACGTCAATTGTATGATTACTGATGGATTCCAAGTGAGATCAAAACATGGCAGCCTTGTGAGACTCCATCATTTAATGGTGAGTTTCCTGCAACTCTGACTTTCCAGGCAGAGCATGAGGTGCTCCATGGAGACCACCAGCACCTACTAAGCACCAGTGACTCTTGAAGTAGGTAATCACATTTA
Organism: Hystrix cristata; assembly: GCA_004026905.1. NCBI lineage: Eukaryota > Metazoa > Chordata > Mammalia > Rodentia > Hystricidae > Hystrix > Hystrix cristata. The sequence continues at coordinate 149,187 of PVJO010000203.1, forward strand.
ACATGGATAACACCACTATGAAGACAGTTTGTCCACATGAAGAACAGAGTATTGAAAAGGTTAAATAACTTACTTGAAGTTTGAATTCAGATCCAGGTTATCCTGGCTCTAACATTTGTGCTTATTTTACTGGGCATACTTTTACATCCTCTAAATAGCTGGAATTCTAGGATGGTTCTAGAGAGTTTGTTTCCATATCCTTCCTGATGTCTGGTTCAGAAATCACTTGACAGTGGTTGTAACATTACATGTTTGCAAGAGGTAATTCCTTGCTGACATTAGAGAGGCCATTGATGTATGTTACAATTATTTTAAAACAATCATCTGAACAATGCTTTGGAGTATGTTGAACAATATTTCATACAAATTCACATTTTAGTGTCATATGCTCTATTTTTAAAAATAGCACAACAGAGTTCAGTATACTTGTAAGTTGTAAAGTGTCATAATAAGAATTTGTTCTTTGATACTGTTGCTTTAATATTATTTTTGTGGAGAGCTGAAAACATACTTCTTAATTGTGTTTGTATTTCTCCAGGCATGTTCCTTCGTGGTATGTACTTTAAATTTTCAAGTGGTTCAATTATTATAATTAGATATGTTACATTAATTTAAAATGGTTAAAGATATGACTAAGAACAATCTTAATTAACCAGTTGGAATCATTATCAATTCATGATCCAACCAGTTATAGTAGAATAATACTATATTCTTCTAGTAATTGAAGCCCAAATAATAGGAAATTTCTGGATCAAATGAAGCTATGGTTTATAATGTTGTATTGGGCCAACAAAGGTAAACTTGTTTCTAAATTATTGTTGCACACTTTGTTTCTGTGTTCTTTTAAATTTATGATCCTCTCACAATTACTGTTAATCCCATTTTAGCTTCACAAAAATGTGGAAATTTTTTTCTATCATATTTATAAAATGTTTTTAACTGAGGAAGGGATAAATCCGTTTTAGATGCAATTTAAAGTGGATTCACCTGGTTGGATTGTGCATGATGCACTTCATTTGTTTGCAATGTGTGATTATGCATGAATTTAATTTCAAGCTATCATAATTGATAGTTATAGAAATGGGAATAAATACTGTCTTTAGACTTTTACCTCTTCATTCTGGTATAATACAGAAATTAACAGTCACAGAATTAAGAGGTAAAAGTCTAAAGATATTATTTATCACTGCTATTGTTTTCATCATTTAGTTTTCTTTTAAAAAGCCTACTTATGCAATAAAGATTAATTTAAGGTTTGCATAGAAATGGCCTATGCAATGAATAAGCAGATCTACAAGGCTAAAATTAAAAGGTTGAAAAATTATTGAAGGAAAAGAAAAATTATTCAATTAACAGGAAGTTATCTGTTACACTTACCATGGTTAAAAAACCAAATACTCTTCCAAAATGAGACATACTACAATCAAATAAGAAGACTGCTCCCACCAGAGCTGAAATATGTGAAGGAAAAGGCTAGAAGTGCAAATCTTTGTTTAGAGGCATTGAGGAGGTTCCGTGCAGTTAAACTGTTGGAAAATTTCTATAGTAGAGAGGTTGAGGAAGATGACACTGTTGGCTGTTTATGTCCATGTGGAGTCTCAAGTGCAGGCATATGAGATGAGTTGACATGATTCCCCAGCAGGCCTCTTTTTGTTAGAGTCCCACAGCTTAACCCCTTATCGTGACATCTGTCGGGGACTGCTGCTTAGTCACGCCAGATGCTCCCTCAAAGCCGAGATGAAGGTCAGCGGCTGCACTGGGCAGGGACGCAGACCAGAGGATGCAATCGGGAAGTACTCCTTGGATTTCAATTCAGGATGATTTATGGAGGACAGTATTGCAGGCAGGGCTAGGCTTCCTCCAGCAACCTACTCTACCTTTAGCTTTGAATTTTTGTTTACTTTATTTTGGTCAACTCCCTCTACCAGCAAAGTCAAACATAATGGTCTTTGAGCACTGTTAGTAAGCAATCCAGAGAAGGCATGATTTTTAATTAGGACATCAGCATCCTCAAAAGTGTTGCTCTTTGTTCACCTTCCTCCTTTTTCCTCAGATGACTGGACGACATGGTGGATTCAATCATTCTCCAGGCCTCCATTCATACAGTGCTGTACAGTGCCCCACAGCAACCCCAGGAGATGCATATTATTTAGTACCCCATTTTTCAAACAAGGAAACGAGGTTCAGAGAAGTTAACAGCACACTTAGTGGGTGGAAAATCTCCCCACTGTGCAAAGGGGTTGGCTGTCCTAACTGCCTGTGGCCTTTCCCTTGCGTTTTGTGCACAGTATCTAATTGATGGTTTATGTTGCCAGGATTTTATGACAGACTGGATTTCTCTTTTTTTGCAGCAGTTGATGTCTGTATGCTGTGACAATCTGTAGGTCCTACTTACTTTGGGAGAGTGTTTAAAAGCTGCACAGTGATATGCCTGCAAAGTTTCGTTTCATATCTGCTAAGGCTGAGTTATGCCCTAAAAGAACAGAACTCAAATCTTTAACTCTGTCACGGCATTCTAAATGTTGGATTTGAAAGCCAAATTCAAATGACTTTAGTAATTTATGATACATTTCCTCAATATTTTCTTATTCATCTACCTTTTATTCTCTTCTGAATCTTGAACTTTCCTGGATATTGTTTTGCGTTACACACCTAATTAGAAGCTCTCATTGTCTTACCTGGAGGTACAACTAAGAAACGTGAGACAGTGTTATGAGAGTGTTAGAGGGGCACCAGTACAAAAAATAATGGGGAGCATAGTTTTGTGATGTTTTTCCTTACATTGTTTGGTATCATTCAGAAATAAGGGCCAAATTTTATCCTTTTAAGCTCCAAACTAAAAAAAATGTACATCTTTTAACTGATGTATCTTACGTTTACAAAAAAACAAAAACTCTCTTATCCACTCAAAAAAAAAAAAAAAAAGATTCACTGAGGATGTTGCTCAGTGGCAGGGCTCTTGTCCCACGTGTGAGGTGCTGGGTTCCATCCCCAGCATCGTACCCAAAAAGGCTCAGTGTAAGGGAACTTTTCAAGATGACTCTGTCATCACATCATTAGTTCTGCCAGTTGCTAGACTGAGTTTTAGTGTAATGGTGCCCCAAGAACTGGGATACGTTGGGGATTGTTGGCTCCCATACTGAAGGAAACCCCTGTAACTGTAATTTAAGTCTCTGTTTTAGGGTTCTCCAGAAAAAACAGAAACAACAGCAGCCTGGCAAGTCCAAAATCTGCAGGGTATGCTGGCGGGCCGAGACCTGCAGAAGAGATGCTGTTCAAATCCACAGGCATTCAGCTCTCTGAATTCCCTCTTCTGGGGAGATCAGTCTTTGTCTTTTCAGGCCTTCAACTGACTGGAAGACGCCCACCCACATGATGGAGAGTCACCTGCTTTACTCACAGCTTACTAATTTAAAGACTAATATTTTAAAATATCTTTCCAGAAACAGTAAGAATAATATTTGACCAAAATCCACCTGGATCCATGTCCTAGCCAAGTTGACATATAAAATTAACCATCACAGTTTCTCTAGTTTTTTGTTTTTCATCGTTTTCCTGTCTCATCCTTTGGGGTCAAGCTGATTACATTTTATGCTACTGAAGAAGTAGCTTCCCTGAACAGCACATTCTATACCTTCTGATTTGTCATGTTATGTACTGAGAAATGAGAAAACGTGATTTATTCAAATTCCTTTTAAAGTAAGAGATTCAGCATAAAGTTGACAGGGGCTCACTTTCCAAAGAAAGTGCGTGCGTTTTAGTAAATGGTTTTATATCATTTTTTACTCCTCCATGGTTTCGTTTTGCTTTGACATAGAGTCTCACTGTGTCACCAGGCTGGCCTCAAAGTCCAATCCTCCTGCCTCAGCCTCGAAGTACTGGGATTACAGATGTGTGCCCCGTGTCCAGCTTCCTCCGTGACTTTTTGACTGATGGTTACCAATTATAGTTGAGCTCACAAGACTTCTGACTCCCAGATAAGCGGGATTACCAGTCTCTCCAAAGATACTTAAGGATTCTAGCTGTATCTGGAGGACAGTGAACATCAGGAAGACTACTCTTCAGGGTCCCACTGATTTGGAGCCCTCTGATTTTTTTTCTTTTTAATTTAGTGTTTTGATACTGCCCAACATTGTTTCAAGCTTCATTTCCAAGAAAAACTAGAACTTTTGTGGAGGTTTTTGTCAATCTTTATTTTGTCTAATGGGTTTTTAAAGATTTTAAACTTCCTTGTGCATTGTGGTCAGGACCAAGCTTTAGAAAGGGAACCTAGAAGGGAGACACCTCCTCCTCATCACTTCCTGGGGCCACCTTTGTGATGCGAAACTCAGCCCACTCTTCACATGCTCTCCTTCTCCCACCTCTGGCAGCTCCCCAGGACTGTTCGTCTCAGACAGTAGAGAAACTGGTGTGGGCAGCACAGCCACGCTAGGTCAGGTCTTGAAGCCTTTTGAAGGAACTGTTTTGCAAGGGGCACTGTGTACATTTGCGTCATCCTTAGAGGACAGCATACGTCGTATTTGGTATTCATGCATCACACGGGTCTCTCTACAGACGGAGTGATCAACATGAGCATCCCCATTGTGCTGCCTGTGTCTACGGATGATAAGGCACGGCTGGAAGGGTGCAGTGAGTTTGTCCTCACATACGATGGACAGATGGTGGCTATTTTATGTGACCCTGAATTCTATGAGCATAGGAAGGAGGAACGTTGTTGTCGTGTGTGGGGTACAACATCTACAAAACACCCTCATATCAAAGTAAGTTGCAAAACCTTTCTTGATCTATTTCAACTAAGGACACAACTAATTCTTTTTAATTTCTACATGGACGACTTAGAAAAACAGGTTCAGTGGAACCTACCTGAAGTAGGTTTGGCAAGCTTTGCCTTGGCTTTTTTTTTTTTTTTTTTTTTTTACCAAGAACATGTATTGGTACATTATATACATAATGATCATAATCAGCATGGTTATTTTGTACTTGTACATGATGTATCTTGGTCCCCCCCTTCCCCTCCCCGCCCTTCCATTCACCTACCCCTCTCTATTTGCAACAAGTTTATTTACACTTTTCCATTTTTTTCCCTTTCATCTTACTTTTCTTTTAACCTTCTTCTTTATCCCCCTTTTCCCTATCTAGTTCTCCTCTCTTTTGAATACTATCTCTTTGTTTTTAACATAACATCTATTATACCCCTTTGTCCTTATTTACACTTAGGGTTTCTCATATCAGAGAAACAATTCGATGTGTACTGATAAGTGTCTGATTTATTTCACTTAATAGTATGTTCTCGAATGGTGCTGGGAAAATTGGCTTACCACATGCCGAAAACTAAAACTAGATACATGTCTCTCACCATGTACTAAACTACGATCGAAGTGGATCAAAGATCTAAACATAAAAACAGAAACAATAAATCTCTTGGAGAATAAAATAGGAAGAACTCTCGAAGACATAGGGGTTGGAAAAAAAATTCATGAATAAGCTTTGCCTTGGGAAGTCTTTTTTTTTTTTTTTTTTTAAAGGAGTAAAGAAATGAGAGCTGGTCTCAATGAGCTCTTGAGTCCTCAGATCCTGTCATGGCTGCTTCTTTAACTGAATGGGACCAGGTAAGTAACTTAGTCTGACATCATGAACAGAGGACCACAGTGATAGCTGTCGCTATGCACATGACTGTAGCTGGAGCTTGCAGCACTGTTCATCTTGAAAATGCACAAGGGAAATATTTTCACACAGAATAAAGAGAACTAAGAGTTTGTGCTCTGTAGTCAAGAAGGGAGCCAATGACATTTTCAGAAAGCAAACATCAGCACAGATAGTGGCTGACTTCCCGGAGAAAGGATATTATACTTTCATAAGGATATTTTTAGCAATAAAAAATGTGTTCAGCCAGGCATGGTGGTGCATGCCTGTAATACCAGCTGCTTGGGGGGCTTGCAAGTTCGAGGGCAGCCTGGGCTACGTGGTTTGCACGAGTCTAGCCTGAACTGCATAGTGAGTTTCTGTCTCAAAAACAAACAAAAAGTGTTCATTTAGAGTCTATCCCCCAAAGGCAAAAGCGACTAAATCTCTTGAGATTCCAGCGTTGCTTCGGACTGTTTTTGGTGACAGGGAGGGAGGGGATGTTATGCAGTCATGGGTTGTGGTTCACGTCCCATAAGGAAAAATGTGAAACTGTATGCAAAACTGTTCTTCATCCAAGAGAAGGATATTAGAGTGGGGATGAAAACAGACGTACATTACTAGTTTCACTTCTCCAGTTCCCCAGTTGTTCTAACTTTCAGCAAGTTCACAAGTATCACTGAAAGCAGCTCAAGGCCCAGGAGGCCCTAACCAGCCTTTGGTGGGTACGGCAGCCGGTCATCTTTCTGGACTTCTGCTTCTTCAGTGACAAACACAGGGACTAGAGTGAAAATGAGACAACATGTGATTCCCACAGGAAATTATGTTTTTGTTTGTTTTTCAGTTGTGAAATGTTCCAAGATAGGAAAGACCTCTGGCACCTCCTTAGTCTGAACACAGAGTTCAATTAGACACAGTTATCTCACTCGAGATACGCACCCTCCGTCTCAGTGCACATCCAGATAAAATCTACTGTACAGTTTTTCTCAGAGTTTGTCAGACACTTCTCAAAATCGCTGGATAGTGACTCAAAGCCGAGAAGTGTGTTCTTGGCTTCAATTATATCTTTGATCATTTTTTTCTTCATCGTAATCACACAGGTTTGGGATCATACCTTCTCTTAGTGACCCAAAGAATAATGGCCTTTCATTGTGCCACCTCGGATATTTCTCCTCTTTGAGTCTAACTTATCCATCCACGTGACTTGCATAGGAAGCTCTTACGTGATTGCTTCTTTCTCTTCATCTTATCTTGTAATGTAGGTCAGCAATTGGAGTCAATTCTTAATATAGCTATTCCCTGTTTAACGACCTACCTGTTTAATGACTTTGAGACTGCCTGCCACTTGGACTTACAAACTGTTTTTTTTTTTGTACTTTCCTAGCAAGCACAAGGCCCTGAGTTTGATTTCCAGTACCCCCCCAAAATAAATAAAGTTTACCACCTTGTTGATAGAGCCTCAATGTCTTTTTTGTACAGTACACTTTGTTTATACAATACTGTAATTCTTTTGTTGTGTCGATGTTTTTGTTTTGTTTCTTGAGACAGGATCTTGCTATATAGTTCAGGCTGGCCCTGAACTCACAGGGATCCTTCTCCTCAGCCTCCCAAGTGCTGGGATTATAGCACCACGCCTGGCCAGTACTGTCTTTCTTGTTGATTGTACTGTACGGTACAGTACTGTAGTTTTATGTTCTGTTTATACATTACCGTACTGCAAGTTAGAGTTATGCAAATAAAAGCAAAGTCATCAAGATGGAGTTTCCTTTGACCATTTCTTTGTTCTAAATATTGTAATGTACATACTATATACAAGTCCTCATTTAGTGAACAATTCACTTCACAACCTAGTCACAGGACCAGAACTCAGTCATTAAATGAGGAATGGCTGCAGTCAGGGAGAATAGTGGTGTGAGGTGTGATGTGGACAGTATGACGATGGTACAGTGACTCTGTACTGTTAGATCATTAGAGGGATACTGTGAACACTCCCGATGAGCTAAAGGTGAGAAATGGCCATGGACAATCAGAGAGAGAAAGCCACTTACCCCACATACACTGCATTTTGGTTGCCGAAGGTGCATTTACCAGACAACATATGAGTTTTATTGGGAAAAGAACTCTTCGTTGTGGGTTTTTTAGCACCTGAAACTCAGAGTCATACTTTAGATTTTTAGATTTTTTAGAACCCACAGCCTCCCAAAAATTGTTGCTTGCAAAACTGATCGTGGGTCCTTGTGTTTTCATGTGGCACTGGGAATGTTATCTGTGGAAAATGGTCACGGTTGCCAAGTTCATGGTCTGCCTCTGTCCCGTAGCTCTTCACTGATGGCATTTAACCTTCTATTTAAGAACTCTCTTTTGTGTCACTAAATATGGAACGCTGTGATACGATCTCAGATGTAATCATGAGGAGCAGATGAAATTTGTAAAATTATACAATGCTTCAAAGAACTCTACTCCCTTTCATCAACGGCTCTCAAATCTTTTCCAAGCAGTAATCATTTCTCACAATGCTCTTGTGAAGTAAGTAAAAATCATTACTCCCCATTTTATAGATGTAAAAATAAAGAGAATAAAATATGACTTCCTAATAAAGGGCAGGAAAGAGGGTTTATATCCTTTAGCTCCATAGTGAAGATCATATAGTCAATCAGAGCAACAGAAACACTTGGAGAGCTTTATAAATTACCCGTGACTGGATTCCACCCTCACAGATTCTGATGTACTTGGCTTGGGGGTCAGACCTTGGAAGTTTTTTGGGGGGGGGGCTGGGGATCAAACTCAGGGCCTTGTGCTTTGGGGGTTTTAAAGCTCCCCATAATTTGAACCTGCTGTGTTGAGAACCACTGCATCTGAGAATTTTTTTGGAGCTGTTTCCTGTATGGCGCCACCTGATATATCCTAACTACTGAAAACTCTGACTCTGAGTGCTGACCTACATTGCAAAACAAGATGAAGAGAAAGAAGTAAGTGCTTAAGATCACATAAGAGCCTCCTGTGCAAGTCACGTGGATGTAAGTTAGACTAAGAGTACAGATATCTGAGCTGGCATGAGGGAAGGCTGTTATTCTTTGAGTCACCAGGAGAAGATAAGATCCAAATCTGTATTGTTATGACCAGAGATACAATTGAAGCCAATAACATATTTCTCAAATGGCTGAGTCAGCATCCAAACTCAGCACATTCAGTCTCTACCCATTCCTGTTCCGCCTTGTGTCCTGCCTTGCCAACAGCCTCACCGTCCAAATGGTGGCCTGTCACCAAAGCCTGGATATCATTCTTGCTTCTGTCTTCTCTTGTTTGTACAATCACCAAGTTCTAACAGCTGTGCTGCCCAGCTAGTACTCAACTTTTTACTCCTCTTCCCCCCCACCTTCGGCCATGTCATTTCATTTCTTTCCTCTTGTCTTGCTCCCCTCTAATCCATTGTCCCTTCTTCATCCAGAATGAACTGACCAGCCATTACTTGGGAATTTTTTTGCAAAGACATGATTTACCTCTTAGCCTCTTACCACCATACCACCACCACCCAACACATTTCCCCTCCAGTCATTCCAGAACTGGCCATTAAATCATGCTCCCTCTTACTTCTGCACACACTCATCCCTCAGCTTAGGGCAGGTTCCTTCCACTTCTACCTTTACGTTATTCTTCCTTCCTTCCTTTTAGCACTCAGCCCTAACTCCCATGACCCATAACCATGACTAAATGCCCTCTGTGACTTCCCAGAGCAATGTGTACGTGTCCTGGCCACACCTGTGACAGGTAATGCTAAGGGTGATGCTGAACTGTCAGCATGGGGGCCCTTGATGAGAGAGGAGGTGCAGAGGGAAGGGAGGGGCTGGTTTTCAGGAGTCCTAGAATTGGGTCCTGGCCTTGGTAGAACAGCTGTGTGCACTTGACTGCTGCCATGTCCTCTCAGTAAAACTGCCTTCTCACCCGAAAATAAGGACATTAAATCTGCATGACTTCCAGGTCCCACAAAGCTCCAGATTCCATGACTGTAACAGATGTCGCAGACAGGAATGTATATGCTTCATTTGTTGCATTTTTTTTTCTTCTCTTCTCTGAACCCACTATCCCTCCTCCCCTTTTTGACTTCTTTCCCTTCTCTCCCTTTCTGTGTTCTGACCTCCTCTCCTCCCAATTTGTGCATTCCTTCCTCTTCTGTAGATTGTTTCTTTGAAGTCCCCTTTCCCTGCCTTAAGCCTAGTCTGTTTACTGTGGCTTTTTTCCATCTTCATTGTTTCCATTTTTGCATTCTTGTTGTCTGCGATTCCAGACCCAATTCCTCTTTCCCTACTTCACCAGACTCCCCGACTCTGTTCCCCATTCCTCTCCATGCACCCAGTTCTATAAACTCCCTGGGAGCGACCCCTCTGCCTACAGCAGGGAGGGAATGGGGACCTCCAGGCCATAAAGCACCAGACCTTCATTCCTGTAGCTGGACATAGCTCTGATAGGTAGAACACCTAGCAAAGAGAGCTGCCCTTGGAAAGGTGTTTCTCTCCTTCACAGAAAATACCACAAGCAGAGTTTCAGCACGGCTTTTCAGACTTGCTATTAGGGAGGATGGTGAAGGAAATTGGTTCAGTGCTGCCCTCAACCCATAGACACAACAATACAGTGCAGGGCAGACCCCTAGTGTCCAGAATGAGTAACTGCACCTGCAGGGATTTGGGGGCTTATGCTTTCAAAACTGTTATCTGTGATCTAACTGTAAGGGATGAGGACAAAGGTTTGTATACATGTGGGTATTTGAAAATATTCTTGTTCAGTGATTTGCCTGAGCAAGAGTTTAGAAAGGGGACCATGAATACAGAACCAAATCCCTTGCATAACATCTCTCTTTCTGCCCTGAGTTTCTCAGCTTCGGCATAATTGACGGGCTAGGTAATGCTTTGTCGTGGGGCTGTCCTGTGCAGTGTGGCATGTTCAGAGGCATCTGAGGTCTCTACACACTAGATGCCAATAAAACACACCTGCGTCAGTTGTGACAATCACAATTGTCCCCAGATATCGTCAGATGTCACCGGGAGGGGCAAAAACGCCTGCGTTGAGAGCCATGGCTGCCCCAGTCTCACGTTTCCTGAGCCCCTCTGGGATGCAGGTCACTGTAAACCCTAAAATCTGGCTATCCTGGGGAAATGAGCCAAAGTCAACCCTCAGTGCCTTGGGCCTTCTTGCTAGACGTTTTGAATTGATCAGCTTTCTCTCTCACACTTTCCCTCTTGTATTAACATTTCATGCGGCTGCACTGTCCTCATACAAATGGAATCACACAGTAGTTGTCTTTCTGTGGCTGGCTTATCTCCCCATGATGTACTCAAGGAACATCCATGTCGTAGCATTTAAAAGGATTTCCTTCTTTTTAAAAACCGAATTATATTCCAGTGTTCTTATGCCACCTTTTGTTTATCCACTCATTTGTCAATGGACATGGGTTTGCTTCCATCTCTCAGCTGTTGCCAATAGCTGCTATGAACATGGGTGAGCAAACACCTCTTTAAGACCCTTTTTCCTCCTTTGAATATATGCCCAGAAGTAGGATTGTTTTTATTTTTTGAGACAGGGTCTCACTCTGTAGCCCAGGCTAGCCTCGAACTTGTAGTGATCCTCCTGCCTCAGCCTTCTCAGAGCTGGAATTACAGGCATGTGCCACCATGCCTGGCCAGAAGCAGGATTTTTGGATCGTATGGTACTTCTATTTTTAATTTTTTTTCATATCCATATTGTTTTCCCAGAGTGGCTGCACCTTTTACTGTCCCAGTGCACAAACAAGGGTTCTGATTTCTCCTGTCCTTGCCAATACTTGCTATTTCCTGTTTCTTGATAATAGCCATCCTAGTGAGTGTGAGATTCCTCACTGGGGTTTTGGGTTGCATTTCTCTTGTAACAGTGACGTGGAGCTTCTTTGCACATGCATGTGGACGCTGTAGGTCATCTTTGGAGATACAGTGTGTCCATTCAAGTTCTTTGCCTATTTTAAAATCAAGTGCTTCATCACTGAGTTGCTGGAGTACTTTATGTTCTGGGTATTAGCCCCTTACCAGAACATATGATTTGCAAATACTTTCTCTCATCCTGTAGGTTGCCTTTTCATTCTGTAGACTGTCTTTTAATGCATAATGTTTTAAAATTTGAAGTAGTCCCATTTGTCTCTTTTTGCTTTTGTTGCCTGTGCTTTTGGCCCATATTCAAGAAATCGATGTCATGGAGATTTACTTTCACAGTTTTAGATTCCATATTTGTATTTAATCTACTTGGAGTCAACTTTTGTATATGGCGTAAGAAGGGCCTAACTTTATCTTTTGCATGTGGAAATCCAGTTTCCCGGTACATTTATTGAAGATATTCTTCTTTTCCCCTCGAGGATGGTCTTGGCATCCTTGATGAAGATCATCTGAGAAAACAGATTAACTAATACTCTGTTTTTAGCCTAGGGTGTAGATTTTGCTACCTCTTGCTGGTCTTTGGAGATTTTTTTAAAGGTAGATGTAAGTGAAGGAGGCTTAATCTTTTGAGAATTGCCATAGAAATTGTGCCCCCAAATAATTAACTGGTAAAAAACCTACTTGTGTGAATTTTTCCCCCAGGCCCTCTATTTTGAGTTACTATTGATACATTAATAAGGTCTAAGGCACGTTAAACTATATTGGGAATGTACTAGCAGCCATTCCAAAAGTGTGGTTCACAAAACCTTGGAGGAATCTACGACCTATCCAGAGAATCTCCAAACTTAAAACTATGCTGATGATACTAAAACACTGTTTGCCCTTTTCACTGTGTTGACATTTACACATTGGTACAAAAACAAAGGTGTGTAAAACTGCCAGCACCTTAGATTTGAGATGGTAATAAATAACTCTATGTGGAGTCACTTTACTCTCAACACCAGAAACTTGCAGTAAGTAAAATACCAACTTCACTTTAAAAAGATTCTTAAAGGCTGGGGATTTAGCTCAGTGGTTAGAGTGCTTGCCTAGCAAGTGCAAGGCTCTGAGTTCGATCCCTGGCATAAAAAAAAAAAAAAAAGATTCTTGATAAAACTGTAAAAATGATTATTAAATTTTGACCCTTGAGTTCACGTCTTTTTCATATTCCTTTACAAAAAGGGAATCCATGTTAAAGTACTTCTGCTTTATATATAAATATACAATCGTTGGCTTAAAGAACAGTACTTGTGTGATTGAGCTGTACGCAAAACTAGCCGCCCCCCACCCGATGAAACTTCATTTTTACTTGAAAGAATGGATGGCAAAGTGTGATTATTCAGACTTGGATATCTGGCAGGTATTTTTTCAAAATGAACAAAGTCCTGTCACTTTTATGAAAACTGAGAATATTAGTTGCCAATGATTAACCTGGAGGTTTCAAGCAAAGGAAAAAATCTAGAAAACTTTTATTCACCACCATGAGCTTGGCAACTTCACAATACTTAGAAATATTCTGATAAGACTAGTACCATCACTAACCAATGTGTGTTTTTAAAAATCCTATAATGTCCCAGCAAACTCAGTGAACCAATATTTTCTAGTTGACCAATATATTATGTTACAAAATCATTCATGGGTAAAAGATTGATTCGAAGCACAATGGATTTGTTATGTAACAGACTATGGAAAGCACACTCCTAAAAGTTTCCAATTTCGCAGCGTAGCTTACTTTTAAGAAACTAGCACTCACTGCATTTTGGTGTAGTATTAAAATAAAATACCCATAATTATACAAAAACCTATTCAAATCTTCTTCCCTTTTCAGCCACCCACCTGTAGTTGGGTTTTCTTTATCTACTTCAGCCAAAACAACATATCGCCGTAGATTAAACGAAGAAGTCTATATGAGACTCTAGCTGTCTTCTATTGTCACACGCTAAAGAGATTTGCAAGCATGTGAAACAATGCCACACCCCCTATTTGGGGGAGGAAGAGTAGTATTTACTTTCTTATTAAAAGTGTTATTTATGTTAATGTGTAATAGATTTATTAATATTGTTTTAAATTAATAACTTTTAAAAGATTTTCCATTTTAATTTCTAGTGTGGAAAATAACTACAGTTATAACCTACAAAAACGAAAGCTCGGGGGGGGTCCCTGATCATTCTGAAGAACATAAAAATGGTCAAGAGACCAAAAAATTTGAGAAATACTGTGCTAGAAATGCTGAAGAACTGAAGACAGTAACCCAAGACCCGTTCCACAAGAAGAGAAAAATTTTCAGATAAAACAGAAATCATGTTAATCATGAACAACTCTGATACCATTCTTTTTAGATGGTGATGGAGAGTGGAGATTGGCTGGTTGGTGGAGACCTTCAGGTGCTGGAGAGAATAAGGTGGCACGATGGGCTGGACCAGTACCGCCTGACGCCTCTGGAGCTCAAACAGAAATGTAAAGAAATGAATGCTGGTATGTAGGCTGGCTGTGGGGCATTTATCAAGCTCTCTGATTAAGGAATTAAGGAATGAACGAGTATTTTTTAAAAGTGAAAACATTTATTGTTATATCTATGACACAGAAACAGTTTAAAGTTGTACTGAACACTATGTGGCAGTTACAAATAGGTACTGAAACAAAAAGATACCTAACATGTATTTATTAAGTGAAAAAGCAGTTTACAGAACAGTATGTGTAGCACAATCATACTTCGGCAAACTAAGTAGTTTTTAACCTGCTTCTTGCACGTAGAAGCAGAAAAGGTCCGTGGTGGTGTGTGCACCCAACTGCAGAGGAGACCAGTGACCTCTGGAGGATGGACGGGGCTGAGGAGAAACGGAAGATTTTCGTTCTTTATACATTTTGAAAAAGAAAGAGCTAAAGTAATGATAGCATTCCTAGTGGTTTTCATACTCTATCTTCGGCTTTAATGTATTCTCTAAGTTTTCTATAATAGATATATATTAATTACACTTGATAACCAGAAAAAAATTCAGCCTCTCAGAGTCCATCACCAAGTGGAGTGGTGGGTTGTTTTTGCCATACTAGGGACTGAACTCAGGGCTCTGCACCGAGCTGCATCCTCAGACCTTTAGAGTTTTCGAGACAAGGTCTCATTAAGCTGCCTGCACACCAAGCTAGAATTTGTTGTCTTCCTGCCTCAGTCTCTCAGAGGGCTGGGATGACAGAGTGTGCCACCATGCCCAACTTAAATGGAGTTTTAAAGCTTTCTTTAAAGTGAAGGTTTGTACCTGTAGACTTACATCTGTAGACTGTTGCCCTGTTTATGGGTCACGGAAAGCGTCCTCGGGATTATTCAGCCGCTGGGGACCTGAGACTGGAGTGAGGCCCAAGGAAACCGGTCAGTGCTGACCCTCCCTGAACCCTGGTGTGCAGCGAACATCCCTCCAGCAACTGCTCTCATCCCGTTATGGCCTCCTGCCACTGTGTTTTATCCTTGTCTATGCAGTCTAGCGCTGGTTAGTGGTCTTAACGTCCCTAAAGGCCCAGCTGTATTCTCCAGCTGACCATTAAAAGCTAGTGGACATCATGAACGCACTGAACAATACACAAAGTTTCATCTTTCCTTTCTGTTCTTGTGGACAAACACCACTGCGTTTCTTTGACCTTTGCTTTTCCTTCCCAGATGCGGTGTTCGCGTTCCAGTTGCGCAATCCCGTCCACAATGGCCATGCTCTGTTGATGCAGGACACCCACCGCCGGCTCCTGGAGAGGGGCTACAAGCACCCGGTGCTCCTGCTGCACCCCCTGGGGGGCTGGACCAAGGATGACGACGTGCCTCTGGACTGGCGAATGAAGCAGCACGCATCTGTGCTCGAGGAGGGGGTCTTGGATCCCAAGTCAACCATTGTTGCCATCTTTCCATCTCCGATGTTGTATGCTGGCCCCACAGAGGTGAGCGGTTTCCTGAGGTGGACTATGAGACTCAGGATGGAGGCTCAAACTATATTTGGAAGATTCAACGAGACCCTGGGATCCTTTCTTCTCCTTCATGAGCAGACTGTTGTTCTCTTTATCCAATTTGATGTTTTCATTTTGTATTTGTAAAAAATGCTAGAAACAGCCAAGTCAAACCCCGTATATATGGTTTGAGGATGTGGAGGTTGGCATGTAATGAGATGGTTGCAGGGCAAGTTGTAGCAAACCGAATGTCCAATGTCATTAGTTCTAGATACTCTATGCCGGTGGCAGCGAACCTATAGCACATGTGCTGCAGCGAGCACACAAAGCCCTGAGAGCACGCAAGCCAAGGCGCCCCAGCAGCCAAGCACGGGATAACAGTTGGCTTTTCTAATCCTCAGTGTTCAGTATTAATCGCAGTGTTGGCGCTTTGTGATAAATAAGTGGGTTTTGGGCTGTGGGTTGAGCACTGAGTTTCTAAAAAGTTGCCATCACTGCTCTGTGCCATTCAGGACGCCCTGTGATCTTCCTGGAAAGCAGAGGCTGTCTGTAACAGAGAGAGGTGTCCCTTTCATCCTAACACAGTGAGCCTATGAAACGGGTTTTCCACATCCCACTGCGCCAGCAGTATACTGGACTTGAAGGAGTTTCCAGAAGTATGATGAATTAAAGGGGTCCTAACCCTTTGGGGTACCCCAAACTGAGTCTAATGTATTAATTCTCTTCAGTCATATCAAAGTCCCAGGCCCCTACCTTTCCTCTCCATCCTTTGTCCTATCTGAGCTTTAAAGAGGGCAAGTGTTTGTTGAACTGCAATCAATGTCTGAATACGAAAGGCGATGAGCCCATTACTGGCAGTTAGATGAGGTGCTGAGTTTGTAATTTCTTTTAAATTGTGATTTATCAGAGTAGGGTGGGAGTGAAAAATTTTTAAAAATGATCAGTACAGCACAGCAGTAAGAGCTGAGTATTCCTGGTGTGCTAGCCTGTTTGGAGATGAGGAAACAGAACCTTGAGTTCCAAGAGGAGGATCGCATGAAGTGTATCTTTAAAGCTCCTGCCCTGAGCAGTAACTAAACCTGAAGAAGACAGCGTGGAGTTCTACGACACACTTTCTTGCAACTTTTAGTTGATCTGTGTCACTGAATTACCTTAAAGCAGAACTGCAGTCTGTGTGCAAAGAAACTCCGACGTGGCCGATAACGACCCTCACGTGATGTCTCCTAGGTCCAGTGGCACTGCAGATGCCGGATGGTGGCTGGTGCCAATTTCTACATCGTGGGCAGGGACCCTGCAGGAATGCCTCACCCTGAGACCAAGAAGGACCTGTATGAGCCCACTCATGGCGGCAAGGTCTTGAGCATGGCCCCTGGCCTCACCTCTGTGGAAATCATTCCCTTCCGAGTGGCTGCCTACAATACAGTTAAAAAGGCCATGGACTTCTATGATCCAGAAAGGTAGGCTTTTCAAAGGAAAAATATTTCAACAACATCTTTACAACTGGAACGATGAGGCACAGTTTTGACCCTGCAGGAAACTCTCCAGTGCATTTCCACATACTCCCAATTAGAATCAGAGTTCCTTGAGAGTCACAACTTGGTCTTACACATTTTGTGCCCTCTGAAGTTGTAGCGCAGTCCCCTGCATACAGTAGATGATCAATAATATTTCCTTTAGGGATGGGGATGTAGCTCAATGGCAGAGTGCTTGTGTAGCACATTAGGAGATCCTGTGTTCAATCCCCAGCACTGTATCAAAACAAACAAACAAACAAACAAAAAACACTCTTCCATTCAACACACATGCTTATCACACTAAACAAAAGTAAGTAACAGCAAAAGATTTCACTGAGTATCTGTAGTGCATGTCCTCCCTTCCCAGGCTGAGAGTTCAGAGAAGCAGGTTGAAAAACAGAAGAGTTACTTCCAGTGACAGAGTACGTGCACAGTAAATACTGAATGGACAGCTGCGGTTATTTCCCTTTCCCTCTGCAATTTCCTGACCAACTTCAAGGACACAAGATTTTACAGAAAGAAAAAAAAATCTAAAAGCCCGTAACCTAATTTCAGGAACCCTTAAGACAGATGTTATTTACCTACACTGAGTTCTTTGTTGCTGTACTGTTGACAGGCATGATGAGTTTGACTTCATCTCAGGAACCCGTATGAGGAAGCTTGCCCGGGAAGGAGACGATCCCCCTGACGGCTTCATGGCCCCCAAAGCATGGAAGGTGCTGATAGAGTATTACAAGTCCCTGGAAAAGATCAACTAAATGTTCTGTAGCTCCAAAGTTTCTTTCTGAAGTGCTCTTTGATTATCTTTTCTATTTTTGTGATTAGATGCTTTGTATCCAATTGCTTCTCGATGACTGATTTTAAAGTATTTTATAATGAGGAAAAGTTCTGTGTATAATTTAAAGTCAACTATATACATTGAAGATAAAAATCTTAGCAGGTGAAAGCAATATCGTCATACATTTCAGAATGAAATTAGCTAAATTATCTACTGCATCTGAGCAGGGAGGTCCCAGATTTCTTGGCTTTGAGTGTGTGTCTAGTTTACATGCCTAACAGGGAAGCGTATTTCCCAGCTTAACCTTGCCAACCTGCAACCCCAGTATCATATCCCAGTAGTAAAATTAATCAGATGAGGGTTGGGAATTTAGCTCAAGTGGTAGAGGTGCACAGGCCCTGAGTTCAATCCCCAGCAGCCTTCCAAAAAAAAGAAAAAAATCAAATGAATTCCTCTTCCTTCCTGTATAACTGCCCTTCTCCATCAACCTAAATGAGATGTGGATCACGTCAAGATTTCTGTCATCTTTTACCTCACGACTGCATACACCCTACTTACTGCCTAATATCCTAAGTGCTGAAGACCGGACTGGAGAAACCAACTGTGTGATAATGTGAATTTAATCTTAGAGATCTATGCACCCTAACTTCTGCCGTGAAAGTTACATTACCTAGTAAGAAGAGAGGTCTTAATGGTTTTCTGTGAATAACTCCAACTACGTAGTGACTTTATTAATGTAGAGTGTTCTGATGAAAGGATTTGTTCCTAGGGATTGAACAGTCTATCTTGGGGAGTTAATTTTCGCCCTCTTTGCTGTGGTCATTGTATCTTGCAGACAGTCTGGGCCTATTTGACTGGAGCAGCAGCACTGTCACCAAAAAGAATTCACACCAGCAGACTAGCAAGTCCCTAGAACTGGAAAAGACTGCAGAAAACACAGAATTCAAGCCTTTCATCTTAGAGTGAACACACTGAGGCGATGCACATGAGAGTGCTCCATGAGCTGCAGAACACCATAACAAAAGCACAAACAGGCATTAGGAAGTACCGGCGGTCCTGAATGAGTGCCCGGGCCACTTGACCCTCTGATCACGGGCCACTTAAAAAGCAGTCTTCTTGGATATGGAAAGGTCTGGGTTTCTCTAAACTCCAGATATTTTACTGCAGTTGCAAACACTTTTCCAAAGACTCCTGAGATGGCTTTACTTTCTCAGAGGGCATCTTTTGTACTTTATGCATAATTCACTATTTCCAATGAATGTATGAAGAAACAGCACCTTTTATACCTAACAGGTCTCTCTGGAAGGGATCTAAGCTGGAAAGAGAAAACTGATATATTTCTTATGGTCCATTTTTTAAAAAATGCTACACTTAGCTAATGATAATTCTTTTGAGAATAAATTACATACAATGGCCACAGCAAAGTTTGTCCTTAAGTATAGTACTGATACTCATTTCTAGAGGTAATCACTGTTGCCCTTTTAAAAAGCAGCGTATTTATTGAAAACATAAGACAGGATGTAGTGCCTTAACCAAGTGTATTTTTAAAAATATATTTAAAATTGCTCTTCTGCTCTATTACATTAGTGCAAATGACTATTTCCGTATACAACTGACGCTTGCTCTTATTTTAATAAATTTCTCAAAATAAAGGCTGGGTCTTTTTGCCTGCAACATCCCATGTGGACTGACCACATGACTGCCTGGGCTTTGTGACTTTGTCTGACTGGAGACAGCCAAGAGCATCTCTTTTTAAGACCACAATCAAGTACCCTCACTCATGCCATTTTCTAACTTGTGCTCTAGATATAATTACAATACACTAATTTTTTCCAGAGGTGATGGGTTGCTTGGAGGACTCTGGCCAGGATTTCACTGCAGGAAGATCATACTTTGATAAATGAAGCTATATATTCCTTGCTCTTTCTTCTCAGAGACAGATCTCGTTCTCAGTGTCCCCAGAAGTTTCACTAACAAGATTGGAAGTAGTTGCCCGTGTATTGTTTTCCTCAGCCATCTCCACACTGCCACAAACCTCAGCAGCACCTGTGTTCATAAGGAAGTCACCTGTTTCCACTCAGCTTTCAATGGCCTTCAGGCTTGCAGCTTTGTTTTTGTGTTGAGTCGCTGACACACTTTTGTTCAGAGGACTTCATGCAAATCCTTGCTGATTCTCTTCCCAAATGAAACAAGTGTGATATCCACTTGAAGCCTCTCCCTTCCCCAGATCTTTACTGAATGGCTCCTAGTGCCAATTAGCAGGACAAAGCAGGGGAAGGAAATGTAAGACACAAGCTGTACTCAGAGTATGCCAAACGCTTCAAGGCAGTGTGAAAAAACCCTTGAAAAGTCTACATAAATCATTTGGTTGGATGATGGCAGGTACTATACCAGCACTCTCATCGGTCCACAATTTCTTTTCAACCCATCATCTCTGTAAGAAGCAAAAAATACTGGAGAGCAGCAAGTTCACTGTTTTTTCTTCTTTCTCTTTTCTCTGATGTCCTTTTAGGTCTAGTATTGATCTGCAATATAACTTTCCTTACAGGCAGGAAGTCAGGACATTAGAGGGCACCATATGGATCAACTGCTTTTATGTCTAAAGGTTTAATGAAACAGTGCAGCTTTTGCCTATGAAATTTTTGATTAGGGTTTCCCCTATTTATTAATAGGTATGACTACAGAGACTTGACTATATATAGATATTGAGATAATAATCACTTATTTTTCTTTCCCCTGGCACACATTTAGTTCTTTGGAAAATGCTACTATTGGACTATTGACAGTACACATTCACCAAATGATAGAGATGGTGCACAAGCAACTCAAGATTCACTCCAAAGGACTTCTTTTTGGGCTTATATTGATGTTATTGAAAGTATTGTGAAAAATAAATGGGTCACTGGCTAGAGTTTGGGCATTTTAGTCTGATTTTAAAAAACAAATAATACTTTCCTATGAGGCTAGCAAACAACAGTGGATGCAAGAAATCATGAATTGCACTCTACAGAAAAGTCCTTCAGAGGTAAGCAGTCTTTCTTGGCAGTTTTTAATACTGGCAGAGAGCTCCTGGGTGTGGATACAAATACATGGAAGTGGGGCCACCCTAGATGGATAGTCTGTACAGACAGAAGAATTCAGCCAAGACTGAAATCTGGAAACACATCACTTGTAAAAACAAACTACTGGGCCAGACAATCCCTCTCCCCTGGACTTTGCCAAAAACATTAACAGGAGAGGAGGAGGACGTCTTGTGCATTCCTAAGGTGACTGTATTCCAGAACCTCATCAGAATTAAAAACAAAGAGCCACAAACACCTGAAGATGCAACCCAAACCCCTCCCAGCTCAAGTACCATCAAGATGAAAAGGCTACTACATGGGCAAGTAGGGATGTAGCTAAAACCAATCAACTCTGCCTAATAAGGCCTAGACCCAGTACAACTAGGTCTAGCAGTTCAGAGGGAAGGGCTTGTACTCCCTGGAAATAAAACATAAATCAGTGTTATACTTCAGTTCCCATCTTTCTTTTCTAGACATTATCTGGAATAAAATTTAAAATCGCAAATAAAAGTTACCCACTGTATCACTCAGCAGTCCCACTGCTGAGACAAAAATACCCGAAACCTGCAATTTAGAGGTTTATTTTGGTTCACAGGTTCAGAAGTTTAGTCTGGGGTTAACTGGCTCCAAGGCAGGGTATCACGGTGGAAGGGCACAGTGGAGCAGAGGTGCTCATTTCATGACAGCTGGGAAGCAGAGCACACAGGAAGAGCCTGAGGAAGGGGCCCAGGATCAGATACAGTCCCCAAGTTCACAGCCCAGGATGCACTTCCTCCACACAGGCCCCACCTCCTAAAAGCCCACCCAACTATGGATTCATCAACGGGAGAAGCCATTGATGAGGTTACTACACTCAAAATCCAATCTCTTCTCCATGAGTCTCTTAACTCAGTCTCACTTCTCCAGGAGTCCTAATCCAGTCAAATGGATGAGTACAATTAACCAACACACCCATCTAGGGAGCACCAGGCCTTCCAAGCAGCACTCCCCATCGAGTGGAAGCAGAATCTATGGAGTTCAATCAAGCAATCCCTGCAGCCTACAGGCCTGTGAGCAAATCATGGATGTATGTGCTCACACTTCCAGCATGTGCACTTGTTACAATACCGTCCTTAGCAAGTATCTATGACCTGGTGTGGTCCACTGACCGCTTGTTGTTTTTGTGTCCAGCACCACTCCCCATAATACAATTTCCCTTGAATGAATGAATACCTCTCAATTTTTGCATAAATTGGTGAACCCAGATAAAATGTGATAAAAAAATACAATGAATGTTTTTAAAAAATTCTTAAACTATTACAGTAAAAGGCACACTGCCATTAATCTCCCTCAAAATATACCCCTTCATATCTAAGCTACCTTCTTGCCACTTTCTGTAGCAGTTCTGGAGTGTTCTTTTCTAGCTTTAGTTAAGCTGTTATGGCCACCTCAACATTCTGAATCAATTAAAAACATTGATCTTTCATGGTCATTTTGGCTTTGGAGAAGAGTTTTGACAGATGTTGCCACACCAGAAGCAATGTGTGACACGGAATGTCACGATGAAGTGTGAAACCCATTTCTCAGGCTGTTTTCCATGTGTATCATTTTGTAAATACTCTAACAAGCCCTTATAGTACCAGAGTTCGCACAGTGTTCCTGGGTACAAACTTGGCTCACACGGTTCCATCAAGATTAAACACACACAATGAACATCACTCTAATGTTGGGTCTTGATGCCTTTTTTTACATAAGGAGAACCGGGTGATTTCTGTCAAGAATTCTGAACTTTGGTCTCGGGGTCATAATCACAGACCCTATTTCACCTCCCACAAGACACTTCTTAAAAAGCTGGAACATGAAGCTGTACAATCACATAACTCCAACAAAATGTGTTGTGATCCATGATTTATGGTACACTGTGTTTGATTTTTTGGGACAGTCTTGCTATGTAGTTTAGGCTGGGCTTGATCTCAGTATGCAGCCCACGCTGGCCTTGAATTCGCAGCAATCCTCCTGCCTCAGCCTCCCTAGTGCTGGTATTACAGGTGTGCACCACCACCAACCATGGTACCCTTTAAAGCATACCTTCTACAACTGTAGCTCACAACCAAACAAGTTGAAATTTTTCATATATTATGTTATTAAGGTTCGACCCACTGCTTTTCATACTGAAGATGCCTGTCTTTACACTGGATGGCACTTGACATAGCATTCATATATATACATATATATTTTTTAGCATTAATATTTTTTGATTATGCCATCTACTTGCTCTCAAACCATTTAACCAGGAGTTCCTAGAGGTCTCTTTTCCCTTGAAAGGGAAATTTAAACAGTTCATTAATCTAGTGGAAGAATAAAAGCAAACCTATTAATTGCTAGTAAAATAAAAAACGTTAGCTGGGCCTGGTGGTGCAAGCCCGTAATCCCAGCACTTTCGAGGCTGAGGCAGGGAGATTGCCATAAATTTGAGGCCAGCTTGGGCTACACAGTGAGTTCAAGGTCAGCCTGAACTACATAGTGAGACCCTGTCTCCAAAAATCAAAAACAAAACAAAAACTTTCTGGAGTTTTCCAAGTTTCTACCCTTAGTCTGGTTCTTTACTTTCCCTTGGATTTCCTAAGTTCCCCATACTTTCAAATAAAGTCTACTTCTCTAGTTGGCTGGAGTTGGTTGCTTTCAACAGAACCCTAGTGGGTGTTCTTTGTAAATTTATGTCTAGGGCCTAACAGATGCCCTTGTCCCCCTCAGGCATGCCTGCAAAGGGCTTTGCCTTACCAGATGCTAGAGCCATTTTTGAGCAGCCTGATTCTTATTATTTCTGAATCAATGCGTCCTCAGAAGACTGTGGTTTATGCACCACTGTGTCCAAGTCTGCACGGCAGTGATTACTTCAATGTTTTGGCTTTCATTGTAAAACTGTGCTCTTGATGTATTCTGCATCCAGCGCTAACATCTGCCAGAACTTATTTCAACGTCCAGAACTTACTATAGTATATGAGAGTTCTCAGGCACATTTATGTACATATCAGACAATCACACAAAAACACTCCTGCTTCAGGGATTACTCATGAGACTCTTATGGGTCATTAACACGAACAGTAGCACATTTACCCCAGTGTTAATCGGACTGCTAAAATGATTTCTCTTAGGTTTGATCCTGTGTGCATATGATGTCTGTGTTTAGTCAGGAGATGGCATTTCATATGGCTCAAGTTCTCCTGAACACATTCCCTAAACGTGATTAAGACAGAATGTTTTTCTGAGCCAGGCATGGTGACACATACCTATAATCCCAGCACGTGGGAGGCTGAGGCAGAAGACTGCCATGAGTTCGAGGCCAGCATGGGCTACATAATGAGTTCGAGGCCAACCTGCACTATGTAGTGAGACTGTCTCAAAAAACCACCCAACCAACCAAACAAACAAAATAATTATTTTTCTATATACATAAAGAGAACTTTAACTTTTAAAAAGATTACAGGACTCTATGCTGACCAAACTAATAACAAATTTAATAATGAAAGATTATGAATATTTGTTAGCTCTGGGTGGAAGGATTTTATGGCTTTGAGGCACCTCAATGGTGCTGTAGTTTTAGTCATGCAGACTATAAGAGAAGCTAAAAAGAAAATTATAAAATGTATATTGTCCAGTTTATTTTCCTTATGCAGAAGAAAGCTGTATCACTTGTCCGCAAACAACACAATTCCCTTAAAAAAAAAAAAAGTGTCCCAGTGAAATGCTGCTATCATTTTTACACAAGCACCATCAAGGCTTGAGACATCCTCATCTAGCATCAAGCCTGTAAGTGATAGACACTAAATAATATTGATGGTCCATACAGAATATTTAGGTTATCCCAACGCCTCTTAATAACATGAATCGTGAGTCTATCTGCAGGTGGGGGGCTGAAAAGAAATAATAAAGGCAATACTGAAATTGATTCAAATACTAAGTCTCTAACCTCTGATTAAAATGGCAAGGGGAATCGCATGAGACACCAGACTTATCAGAAATCTCCCAATGAGGCTTTTCAATCACACAGGTGGTCCTTTCAATCTCAATATCTAGAGTGCAGGTATAGGGATGATATAAAAGATTTAAGCATGGAAATGCTGCAACACTGACCCTGGTCAACAGGACATGCATATCAGTGTGCAAACGTAATACCATTAATAACATGCTAGCTAACACCTGAGCAGTAACTGTGACAGGCACTGTGCCGAGTGCCTTCCATCTGTTATCTCACTGTCCAACCCTCTAAGGCGGGTGCTGAACTGCCTATTTATAGACGGGAAACAGGCTCAAATAAGTTGGCCAGTCAGGTGTGGTGGCATGCACCTGGAGTTCTACCTGCTGAGGCAGGAAGATCACTCAGTCTAGGAGTTTGAGGCCAGCCTGGGCAACATAGTGGGACCCACCCTCGAATAAACTAAATGAGGCAACCAAACCAAGGACACAACTAATAGCAAGTGTGGAGTTAAACTCAGAATTCTGATTCTAGAGCCAATACATTTAAGTTTTATCAAAAGTGAAATGTTTTGGAACCTACAATTTAACTACAGACATGAAGATATATCTAAAATATATGGCCAGAGATTACATAACATTAAAAGTTCTTTAAAGTCATAGAAAAATAGTTTGCTTGTTTACAGTCTTAACATGTCTAGGTAAGTCCTGGAGGTTGGTGTTGGTGTATTTTCTAAATTCACTTGATTAAACGCATGACACGGATTAAGTGGAGAAAAAAAACAACAAAGTAGGACCCCTTTATTATACATTTATAAAATAGTAGTATAATTATTAAAAATGGGACAAAGTTTTTAAGTTTTTGGTATCTTATATTTTGCATTCCTTTTTTTCACCATCTTCACAATCTTTCATAACTTGCTTTTTGCTATTCAAAGTATTATCCTGTAACCTCTCCCCAATCAAAGTACAAATGAATGAATAAACTAACCAGTAGGTTTTTGTGAGAAGCATTATTAGAGAAACTAAATCAATCCAATCACTTAACAAAGATGAAGAATTTTCAAATAAATATAATAAAAACAAAAGCATCTGAAACAATATTTCTGATGATGCAGAAGGCACCTTAAGATTGTGTGTGCCATTTTCCTCATACTGTGTGTTTAGGTACCTGTGACAGAATTCTGGTTAGTGGAATTTGGAACAAGACAATGTTTCATGTGTAGAACACATAACATCAAATGACTACACATACGTGAATTCTGATATGTACATTTGTACTTAAAGAGGCCACAATTTATAATAAGCTGAGAACATTTTTAAAATTAAAGTTACAAAATGAATATTTTTAGCACATTTAGTAACAGGTACTTAAACTATTATTTCATTTTGGTGACCAAATTATATCTGACTATAATTTACAAAACATGTAACTTTTAATGGCATTTTAAAGACATGGTTACAACAGAACTATTTATTAAATTAAAAGGAAGGAAAGTCAAGTACACATCTTACAGGGTGCTGAAGTTTTTCAAACCTATTCTTTTCAAAGGCTTTCAATCCACCTTCCTGTAAACCAATATAGAATCTTTTTAAAAAATCTTAATGTGCTCGCAGAAAGAGGTGAAATCAGTGCTGATCATGTCTGCCTAAACAAATACTGTTATTTGATTATCCTTATAACCATTATTTGAGCCACATATATATATTCAGATGTGCCTGATTCAACTAATCATTTGCAGACCAAGAAATGCTTAACTTAAAAAAGGCTAAAACGAATGACAACTAGAAATGGCTGAATCGTTGTACCTGTTAAGATACAACCTTAAATCTTAGTTTTGCTATCTACTACTTGGAACGTTTGGATCCAGTGGCTGGGGTAAAAAAAAGTTTCTGTATTCAAACATATCTACAGAATGTCAATAAAAAAATGTGTGGCTATATACATTTAATATACACACATACATATACACAAACACACACACAGACATACATGTCTAGAGCCAGCACCTAACCACATCCCCACTTTTCAGTAATGACTCAATGAATCATTTATTCCTTTAAGACCAGCTTAGATTCTATAAGGCTGTGACAACATATGGCTAAAGAGGTCAAACACAAGCACCCACACTTGGGCTGGATTAAATTGTTTCTCTTCATGATTTCTGACAAGTAGTAATACCACTTATATGACAACTATTCCTCAATAACTTAGAATTCAGAGTATAAAACCAGAAACATGGGACTCTTTCACTGTTTTCAGAGTGCTCCTTCCACTCTACTTCCACTAACTGATAGGAGGGCAAACCAAACTCGATCTCTGAACTGTACAAATGATCTTTACTCTTAATCTAAACAAACATGTGTTAAAACATTCTGAAATGCTGCATCCTTTGATTTCTTCATCTTTTCGATTGCCCGATGCAGGTCCTGCTGTTGCACAGGCCGGATTTCATCTTCATCATGACTAAAACACAAACAAACCACCAAGTATTCAAATACTTTTAGACTACACCTCCCTAGAATATTTTACCAAGATTAAAAAAAGTATGTGGTAAAAATTAAATCTGTCTTCAACTATACGAAAAAGTGTAATAGTAAAGTTTCCTTCCCATTCAAGACCTTGAAGACACTCACAATTAACACTTCACACGAACTCTTCTGGGAATTATCTACGCACATACAAGTCATAAGAGATTTTTAAGCACTAACTGCTAATAGGAAACAAAAAGCCTGCAGCGGTCAAAAGCATTTTCAACTTTGCTTAAGTATCTGAGTTAATCTGACAACAAATAAATGGAGCGAACCTCTCCACGGTGAATTTCAGAAGCACTAGCAACGGGACCAGGACCAGTGCATACATCGTTACTAGATGGCAGGTAGCTTCAATGTAAATATATATATATGAGAGAGAGAGAGAGAGACCGACACAGAGAAACAGAGAGAGAAGGAAATGGAGAAAGAGATAGAGAAAGAAAGAGAGAGAGAGAGAGAGAGATTTTGGAGGCACTTATCATGGCAACACACCATAATTAAATACAACAATACCACAGGCAAATTGGGGCCCTTAGAGTAAAAACATCAGAAGTCCAGGAATGGAGACTGAGAAACAAAAAGCTAAGAGCTGGAGAACTCATTCAACACAATTCCCCAACACACACAAGTTTACTAAGAGTTACAGAAACTCTTTGTTATTAAGTTGAAAGTCTGAAAAGAAATGCAGTATAGTACTGATTTAGGGAAGTAGCCTTTTGGGAAACTTAAGGACAAGGTCTATCAGGGTTAATTATTCCAGTCCACTAATAGTTTTGCTGGAATAAAGATGGTACAAAACTGATTCCTCAAAAGAAAAAAAAAATGATTTCTCAAGCTCACCATACTTCGAAATTGGTTTCATATAAAATTTTCTTTAGTGAGAAATGGTTTGTTTAATAAGTTACATTATTGTTAAGATGCTGAGGCCTAGTCCTCAGCACTCCATGTCCCCGTCATTTACACAGGAAATTTCTAGAAGACAAGCCACTCATTTCCATATACAATGGAATTTACAATGCAGAAGCAATCTAGGGATGCTAGAGAACCCTGTTCTCCTAGCAGAGGTGGGCAAGCCTGGGTTTCCATCAGTTTTCTATGACTCATTCCACAGATTCCCCACAGAAATTCAGCTTTTAGTCCCTTTCACTCTAGAATCTCTCCCCACAGTCTTTCCTCTCTTCATTTTCAGAACTCCCCTTTAGAAAAATGGCAATAAATAAAGGGGATTTGCTAATTCATATTTACATTCTATTCCATTAAGCAGAGTTGCCATTATAAAGTAAAACAAAGCAACTACAAAAGAAGCCTAACCTACAAGCTCTAAAAGAGTTGACGATACTAGAAATCAAGTCTAAATCTACATACCTTTCTTCTGATGTAGCATTAACATATTCCCTGACACAGAGGAGGGCAGCATCTCGACACATCTCTTTCAGATCACTTCCTGAAAACCCATCAGTTTCTTGAGCAACTTCTAGCAGGTCTACATGCCTGTCCACCTTAAACAAATGTGAACCATGTTTAAAAAATAAATACAAAATATGTTGCAAACATCTATCTTAAAGAAAGCTAAGCATCACAGCAACACCATGGAAAGTAAAACATTAAAAAGTTTTTTTTAATTATAAAAGCTTATAGTTAAATCTATAAAGCTTACAGTTAAATAAAGAAATCTTATATTCATTATTTATATGATGACTAAAATAGAAGTAAGTCTCACTGTGGAGTGATGGGGCAGAACAGACACTCAAACATCGTTGGATTAACTTTGGTACCTCTCAGGAAGGTATTAAGTTGGTATGTTTCTATAACATATCCAACGTATGTGGCAAATAGCCTGTATCATTAAGTCCAGAGTCCATTACCAAAAAAAAAAAAAAAACCCAAAACCCACACAAAAAAAGTCATTTAACATTTCTTTGAAATGTAATGCTTTAATATTCTGCCACCTCAACACTAATTTCATGCTTATAGTTTTGCCCCGCAATGTGAGTTTATAGTCAAGGCAATTAAGTCAAAGCAAGTAACAGGCATGGAAGAATAAAACCACTACACTAAACTTATGTACAAACTGAAAAGAGAAAATGAGCAAAAAAAAATTATTTATGACCACCATCTAGTAAATGATCCTTATGTCTCATTCATTCATTTAATCCTGTCCAGTAAGCATTGTCATTTTCTGAAAGAATCTCAAGGTCACAGTGTAGTGAAGTCCAACTGTGTTCGTTCTCCCCAGTGTAGCTCGCCACTTGTCATAATGACATTTATTTCCCCAGCGTTGGCGAACTGATAGCGCACAAGTGACTTGTTTTTCTTTTAAAACAAAAGATGTTAATGTATGAGTTGTTTTTTCTAAACTTAAACCTCAGTGTTCAGGTTTAATTGCTGTGTTGGCACTTTGTGACAACTGCACTTTGGGTTGCAGTTTGGGCGCTTGTCTTTAAAAGGTTCGCCATCACCAGATTTCCCCCAGTGTTGTGAAATGCTGTCACTATTAGTTGCTAAATTCCCATCTGTAACTGTGGAAGACTCGTTTAAATAAAACAGCAATTCTACATGAGGTCAAGGGACTTGGAAGTGCAACAAAATGGGATCTAAAAGGCTCACCCTAGGTTTAATCTTTAGTACTACTAAAAAAAAAAAGTCGAAAGTAAAGGGTTGAAAAATGACATACAAGGCAAATGGTAACTGAATGAAACGCGGTGCAACTCCAGTTACATCAGTTCAAACATTTTTTACTCAAATGCACAATCAGGAAGAGAAGTGATTACATAATTAATAATAGTAATTCACTATATTTTACAAAACTTTATACCTTTACATGCCCAACATCATGATCTTGAAACTTATAATATGTAGAAAAATGGACTGATCCACAATAATACTGTGAGATTATTTCTGACATGTTTCAAACACTGATACATTAAACAAGTTCTTAGGTCTAGTTACAGTTAGCACTGTGATCTAATATATTCATATAAACCTTGACTAACTCGTTACAGGAATTCTGTATATAATGTGGATATTAGTCCTTTATTGGTTATAGGATTGCAAATGTTTCCCCAATTGCTTGTTTTTTTCATTTTGTTTCTCACAACTTGTCACACAGAAACTTTAAGTCTGATTATAGTCAGATTTGTCTATTCTCTTTTCTCTGTAGTTTTTATTTTTTTGTGCCTGAGGAAGTCTTTATACTTGTACATACAAAGGTAACAGATCTGAATATCTAATTTCTCTATTTATAATGATAAAAAGGCAAAACAGCCTACACATTTTTCTTAGTTTCTGTCCACATATACTCATGGAGTTGATATACATTATTAACTTCTACAGTGTTAGGTGGTGATGGGGTGCAGGTGAAGAGAGGTTGTTATGTGTGGTTGTTAAGGCTACATTTTTATAAAAAAAAGTAAGAAAAGAGAGAGGGAAGAGGAAAGGAACAGAGGGACAAGAGAAATAAGAAATAGAAGTAAAAAATAGAAACAAAGCTTCTATAAACAGGGAGGGAGAAGGGGGTAAGGGGAGGGGAGGGGAATAGGAAAAAAAAAGCAACAAGATATATCATGTACAGGTATACAAATCCCCTATGATGAATGTTATCACTATGTACATCTAAAATGTACCATTAAAATAAATAAATATAAGAAGCAAATAAAATAAATATAAAATATTTTTAAAAACATATGAAGTAAATAAGGGAACATATTAAAAGTAACCAATAAAATATGAGTAGCAGATACAAAACTAGTTGTTTATATGTTTGAAATATTTCATAAACTTAAAAAACTATTTTAAAAGACTTTCCAAATTATATTCTAAGATGGCAAAAATCAGTCTTCCTCCCTCAGATGATCAACACCTTCACCCTTCACCCTATTGTGTATGACAGAATGATATGGTTACAAAGATGAACAAACCAAGTATAAGAAGGAAAAGATTATAGTCACTTGTCTGTGTGATCCTGAATTATTGTTTAACTTCTCTGCTTCCTCAAGTGTAAAACAGGACTAAAATGCACTCCTTAGAAAACTGAGGAGTAAATATACCAATGTACAACTCACTGCAATGCCTGGTACATGCAGAAAGCACTCAGAAAGTAGCCCATTTTATAGATAGTACACGTTAGATATTCATGAAACAATAAGCAAAATTAGAATAAAACAAACTTCTAAAATACCTTGAAAGAACAGCATTTTTTTCTTTTCTTTTTTGCAGTGCTGGGATGGAACCTAGATCCTCCCACATGCTAGGCAAGTGCTCTACCACTATGTTATTCCCGTAACCTAAGAACAGCATTTATTTATAAGTAGTTATTTATTATTATACATTGACTATGTATCTGCTAATATTTCTGATACTCTAAGAGGTTTACGTATATAATTCTGTTAAATTCTCAAAATGATTCCATGAGCTTATTAGTTTCTATTTTTCAAATGAGAAAAATGAGGCACAGAGATACTAAACAGTATTTGGCCAAAGACACACTGCAGAGAATGGGCAAGCCAGAATGTGGGAGATCCTTGGGTCGGCCTCCAAAGCGTCCTTAGAGTCAGACACAATACATTTATATGGTATAAATTTTATTAGTGGTAATTCCTTTTATAGTTAAAACTTTAATGTTTTAATGGTGTGTCACACCTGTAAACCCAGCACTCTGTGAGGTTGAAGCAGAAGGACTGGCAAATTCAAACCCAACCTGGGAGACTGAGACCCTGTCTCAAAATTTAAAAAAAAAATTATCAGGAAAGAAGGAAGGACAGAAAGAGAGAGAGCAAGAGGGAGAGAAGGGAGAGAGGGAAAGAGAAAGGGACGAAGGGAGGGACTGGGAAAAAAAGCTTAACACAAAGGCCCTGGGTTAAATCCCCCATACCTCAAAAAAAAAAACTTGTAAGCCAAAACTACCCTCCACCTTTTGACAAGACCTTGTTATTTTGTCCGAGCTGACCTTAAACTCCTAGGCTCAAGCATTCCCCCTGCCTTGGCTTGCTCCCAAGCAGCTGGGACTACAGGTGTACACCATCACTCCCAGCTTACCCTATCTTTTTTTAAAGAAGCAAATCAAGTTAAACAAGTCTGTCAATAAAGAATTTAAAAGTGTAGAATGCAGAATCACTTCAAATGTATCAGTATTTTCTTCAGAGAAGAAAAACTCATAAAATATATGTCTAGTAGTCTACTTTTATCAACACACCCTTATTCTGCTCAATAATGTGTAAGCATGATGGTGCTCACTTAAATGTGTGCTGCCAATGTGAGGCATCTTTTAACAAAATTAAATGTATTTCTTATTTTAGTGAAGAAGCAATATGCCTTCAGCATATAAATACTATCTAGTGGGAATGAGATAGTCTCTTGTCAGCAATTATCCAGAGAGCATTCATATTTGGCATCATAATGCTTATTAGAGACTAACGCTTTGTGCTTTCATGAATAAGAAACAGAATGCTAAAAATTCCCTTTACCCATGACAAATAAGTTTAAAAGAGTATCTAAAAACATTACTATTAAAAAAAACCACTGAAATCAAAGATTAAAATACACACAATGAGTAATTTCTTAAATTTAAATAAGCCAAAGAGCTTAAAGTTTACCATTTATATTCACTATCTGTATGTAAATTATCTGCATTAACTAAATCTATACTAGACTATATATATATGTGGTTCAAAAATGTTATTATCTTCAAGTTAGGCAATACTATCATTCGTTAAATTTTCAAAATTTA
This sequence comes from Hystrix cristata, assembly GCA_004026905.1. Taxonomy (NCBI): domain Eukaryota; kingdom Metazoa; phylum Chordata; class Mammalia; order Rodentia; family Hystricidae; genus Hystrix; species Hystrix cristata. The sequence goes on from PVJO010000203.1 coordinate 182,237, forward strand.
AATAATATATTGGTCAACCTGTAGTTTTTGCAAAATTGTCAACAACTAGCTCTTAATAGTGGTTAAATTTCTAGCTATACTATTGTCTTAGTTACTTTTCTTGTTGCCAAGGCAAAATACTTGACACCCAAAGTTAAAGGAGGAAAGGTTTATTTGGCTCACAGTTTGCTCACAGACATAATCGGCTGGCTCCAAGGCAGCATGGCATGGCAGACAGGCATTGTGGAGAAACAGTTAGCAGCAGGCAGAGGTAGCAAAGCAAGCGAGCAGGGGTCTTAGCACAGATTCTTTCTGCCCCTTTTATATTCTATGTAGGCTACTGGGTATTAGGGTGGTGCCAAACCAATCAGTGGACTGATTCAGTAATCACACACCCTGAATCCCAGCATCACACATTCTAGATCCAGCCACCCTGAAAAAGACCCACCTGTGACTGCATGAGGCTTTGGGGGCCATCTAGACAGAAGCCATAACAACTACAGTCATCCTAATTCAAAAGCACTGGTTAACTTGTTTTTTTCTCTTGCTGATGCCTTGCCTTGTGTTTTCACTCATTTAAGTGCTGTACCTAAACAGCACTACAACTATACAATGGCTTTCTGAAAGTAGTTAGCAAATACTCAAAAGGCAAAAAGTAATTTGCTGATTTCTTGTCCAAGATAGGAATTGCTCACCTAGAAAATGAAGGATTTTAGGAATTTCCCTGAAACTACAAAACAGTTCATGCATACATGTAGTTTTCTTAGGAAAAGCTGCATAGCTTTTAGCTCATTTTCAAAGGGCTCTACACTCTAAGCATGGCTAATAACTGAGGGTCTAATCTTTGTAATTAGGTAGGTTCTTTAACCTTCTGCAAGTAGCATATGTTACTAGCATGGTTTGGGTGAGGGACCCAAACTCATGTGCTGGAAACATGATCTTCAAGGGATCTCAAGGCATCCTTGTTGAAAAGTAGAGCTTAGTGGGAGATGCTGGGACTGTGAGGGTGGAGCTCTCATGAAAAGATTGTTATCAGACAGTGTTAGTTACTGGGTCTGCAGGTTGTGCTTTACCTCTTCTGCATGTGCTCACTTGCCCCTCTCCTTTTCTGCACGAGATAACACAGTAAGAAAGACACCAGACACCTTGAACGTCTCAGCCTCCAGAACTGTGCGCTACATAAATTTCTTTTCCTAATATATTACCAATCTGGGGTAGACTGTTATAGCAATGAAAATGAACTAAAACAGTTATTTTGATATATTGTAAATAAATTAGAACACTGCTACACACAAAGAAAGATTTAACTACAAAGACATGCACACTATTAGGCAGAAAAAGTCAACACCAAAAAAGATCATAAGTCTCTTGAATGATGAACCACAAAAACTATTAACGCTTGTTTTTCCCTAAATAAGACAAACTAATTCTAAAATTCATGCAGAGAAAAAAAATTAAAAAAAAAAAACACCACTTTTGGGCTGGAGTACAACATGCCACTGTCTAGCCCCACTAGCTATTGCAGTTTACAAAGCTTCAATAATCAGTGTGGTACCAGTGTATAGAGACAAATGACCTGAATTAAAGATCTAGAAACGCATTCAATACACGTAAGAATTTGATAAAACTGGGATTTTTAAGTGGGGGAAAAAAATAGCCTATTCTCCAATAAATGATGACAAGAAAAACAAGAGTAAAGTGTGGCCCGGTGTGGTAGCACACCCTTGTAATCCCAGCACTTGGAAAGCTGAGGCAGGAGGATCACCAAGAGTTCAAGGCCAGCCTGAACTACACAGTGAGACTCATCTCAAAAAAAAAAAAAAAAAAAAGTAAAATGATTCATATGTTCATTATGCAGACAAATTCCAAATAAAGCGAAGATTTTAATGTAAAACATAAAACCATAAAGACACCCAGATAGTACCTATCTCCTGGTAGAAGAATATAATTCCACCTAAGAAGCAGTCCTGTCTTTTCTTTCCTCTCCTCCAATATGAACCTGAATCTTACCTAATCTCCTGACCCAACTACCAAATTCAGAACACAACTACTTGTGCAATCAGCAAAATCTGGACTGTGGAAAACAATTAAAAAAGGAGACTAAAGCGCAAGGCCCAGAGTTCAGATCCCCAGCACCAAAAAAAAAAAAAAAAAAAAAAAAAAAAAAGAAAAAAAAAAGAAAAAAAAAAAAAAAAAAAAAAAAAAAAAAAAAAAAAAAAAAAAAAAAAAAAAAAAAAAAAAAAAAAAAAAAAAATAGGAGACTAGGAGGAAAAGAGGAATAGAGATAAAAGAAGAAACTATAGCCTGTAGATTAAAAGAGACTTAAAAACTAGAATTGCAAATTATGAACTTTATATAAATCTTGAGTCAAATAAAAGCACAGTTAAAAATATAGACATTTAGGAGACAATTATAAATTTATTTATATAGTACAGTTAGAAACAAAGGATCTGGGTGAGCCACTTCCTTCCCCCAAATCTCAACTATAAACATAAACATCTCAAGGATTATCCAGGCTTCCATCTCCTTAAAGGAGGAACAAAACATGATAAAAACCCTAAGTGATCGCCCCACCTTAGGGGGCAGGGTTCTGATGCCAGTAATAAACTCAGTGGGAGGCATCTAGAAGTCAGAGATGGCTGCCCCTTAAATTGAAGGAGCCTGAGTTAGCAGGTACACCATTCCCTTTGCACTCTTCACTTGCATGTGCCTTCTGGCTTTTTTTGCCTTTTGCCCTACCCTTTTTGCCTTTCCTGCCCTTTTCTCTTTTCCTCGCCCTGGCTGGTACCTTCCTGGGGATCTCCAATAAACACAGCTACCTACTGAGGTAGGAATAGGGCATGGCTAAGGCTGGGTGGCAAGGGAACGTGACCTGGGGGAGTGGCCTGGACCTGAGGTCAGCCTGAGGCATGATTTTCAAGCACAAGTCCTCACGTGGACTGTAGGGAGTTCTCGCGAGATTCCATGGGAACTCCATTTGATAAACAGAAGCAACACCAGAAGCTCACTCTCTTCTTTTCTATGGAGCCGCCAGGGAGGGGGCTCTCCCTTTTCTCTCCCATGGCAGATGATGGCTGCAGACCCAGCACTGCCGCTATCATGCCTTTCTTGTGGTAACCCCTACCGTGTCTTATAGGCCCTGTACACATTTTGCTGTTTCTATTGTTATGCCCAACTTTCCTTTTCTTCTTTTCTCTATACTTTAAATAAAACTTTAGAACTACTTTTTGCCCCCCTCATTCAATTCTTTGCTTGAGGAGGGGAAGAACCCAGGAATATCGGAATCCACCCAATAACACTACCACCAACTACAGAATGTATACCTGGAATTCTTTCCTCCTTGTACACAAGAACCTGGACTATTTCTGGCCCACTTAACTGGAACATAGAGACTATAAATTTTCTGCTAGGTATAATATTTATTAATGAGGTTAGATTTTTTTTTTTAAAGAAATACCCATTTTTCTTTCAGATAGAACTAAAATATTTACACATATAATACGACAGGGAAACACAGAAGTGCAGAATTAAGGTATGAGAGAAGCAGAAATAGCTATAAGATGAACAGTGGTTAGAAGAAACAAACCAACCACAGAAATACAAGTACTTCTAATAATGGGAAACTATTTGGTTTCTTAGTTTAAATAGTGAATTCAAACAGTTTAGATATCAAGTTTGGGATAGAGAGGAACACAATGCTACTCAAATACTACATTCTGCTGCAGTTTTAGAAAAGGAAACAAGAGCTTAGAAAATAGGGGAAGTGCTTTTATCAATACGAGAACAGAAAAGTAGTTTTTAATTTATATTTAAAACACAAAAGCCACAGATGAAAAATTCGCAATAAAAACAAAATGCAAATCAGGAAAAAATAATTTTAAAATCATACAAAGAGCACATCTCTTTCTACATATAGAGTTCCTATAAATATTTATAAAAAAAGAACTGTAATAGAAAAATAGACAAAGTACCTAAGAATTTCACTTAAAAAAATTCCGAACTCAAAAATGTAGAGTAATATTCACTTTATCTCTAAAGACTGCAATTTAAAAATTTAATGAAGGGGTTGGGGATTTAGCTCAAGTGGTAGAGCTCTTACCTAGCAAGCACAAGGCCCTGAGTTCCATGAACAGCAACCAAAAAAAAAAAAATTTAATGAAAAAACTACCTATCCCATTGGCACAAAATTCTTTAACAAGCTGGGTGTGGTGACACACAGGCCTATTATCCCAGCACTCAGGAGGCTGAGGAAGAGGAAGCAAGAATGCAGCAAGTTCAAGGCCCGTCTGGGCTACATAGTGAATTCAAGGCCATCGTGAATTATGTAGCAAGACCCTGTCTCAAAATAGGAAAATAAAATTCCATAACAAGGAAAGAGGTACTCCAATATTTCTGGTAAATGGGCATGGACAATTTGCAATAGCTATCAAAATACAAATATCCTGCCCTTGGATCTAGCAATTGCTGTTCTGGAAAGTTCACCTTAATAATATTCCTGTGTGAGTGTGAAATGATATACACATGAGATCATGTGTATATCATTTCAATATAGTATTTTTACAATAGTGAAAGAATCAACTTGAATGTCCTTCAGTATGGCTTTGATTTAATGAATTATAGTATATCCACACAAAGAGATCATATACAGTGCAGAGAAAGAACAAAATAAGGAAACTATACGGTAATATGGAAAGATTACAAAAATACGTGTTCAACACACAGAATGCTGTGCATGGCTTATGTGAAAAAGAGACAGGAATAATGGTATGTTCTAATTTGCATGTATAGGCACAATGCCAAGCCGAAAGAATAAAGAAATATAGGAGATGAAGAGACTTTTCCCTGCACACTATTTAATATACATATTTTAAAATCTGAACCATGTAACTACATTATCTAATTTTTAAAAAACCTTTAAACGCAAAAGCTATTGAAGATTTTGATTGTTCTTAAATCTAAATTCCAACATCAAAAACATTGCAATTAAGAAATAAATACAAAAAACCCACTTCTTTACAGAAATACTCTTATATAAGCAGAGAATGGTCTGAAAAATATCAAGAATATTTTAATCTACAGTACAAAATACAGTACAAAACACATGGCTTTTTAAAAATATACACAAATCACTTTGCTAGTTCAAATGATCATAGTTATTAAGTTAAATGAACAGCCAAGAATTTCATAATAATTTAGGTCAAATCCAAGCTACTTTCTCAGATTCCTTTTTCGTTCTCTCTAAAATGATTTTATGAACATAACCATACAGCATGTGGGAAAAAAAAAAATCACAATTTTCTACTTACATTTTCATTTTTTAAGATGAGCTTCAAGATTGCTTCTCTTTGTTTTAGGGCCTAAAATCAGGATAATTTCCAGTTAGTATTTTCTGAAACGAGGATCCGCTTGTTTTCCTACGATTGCTTCTCTTCTAAACTACCCGATGATAGCTATATAAAATAACAAAACTATGATAGAGGTCAAAGTAAGGTCTTGATTTGAGACTCCAGTAATCATCTGTGGTTGTCCTACTAAACCCGGTTGGCCTTAAACTCATGATTCTCTCCCCTCAACCTATCACATAGCTGGGTTTATAAGTATGCATCAACAACCCTGTCCCAAATTACAATTCTTATTCTCCATTACCACTGCCTCACATATGACTGGGAAATAATATGCCCTTAATGTTTATTAAGTGAGTGCATGAACTACCTAAGACTATGATTACCTTCTGAAACAGCTCTACAATCTTCATTTATTTTCTTTACTTAGTAAATTTATAAAACCCACTACTTTCATAAGATTTTTTTTTTAGCCAGTAATTGGAAGACACAACAACAGTAACACTTCAATTCCTCCATTTCGACATACAACTTTTTTGGGTGGGGAAGTGCTGGGGATCGAACTCAGGGCTTTATGCCTTGGAGGCAAGCACTCTACCACTGAGCTATCCCCAATATCCCCAATCCCTCAAAATACAATTTTTATGTTCAAAAATACTAATGAACTTTTATTTAGTGTCCGATTTCCCAACACGCGTGCCTCTTATTATTACACCAGAGATCGGAAACTACATTTCTTACAGACTACCTTACATATACAGTAGGTAGAGATGGATTTTTAAATTATCATGGCTGACATCATCATTGATCCTATAACCACTAACAAGCTGCTTACGAGTATCAAACCAAATTACCTGAAAAACAAAACCAAACTGTGTTTCCATAATTCAAATATGTACAGTAGGAAGGTTAAATTATATGTTATGGGGTCACCAATAAGCACTTTCTGTTACTAAGTATTTTACTTAGAAAAGTGTTTTAAGGTAAGATTAATAATATAGTTTGACACTGTAGCTATACAAGAAAAAAATTCTCCTACAACATTTATGTGTACTCATTAAAAAGAGAATGAAAAAGAGGTTACAAAACTCTAGTTTCTAGGTTAACTGCATATAAATTTATAACAAATCTGATGAAACCTGTTAAAATTCATTTTGATGAAACACAATATATTAAATTTACAATTTTAACAAAGGCTAGTTTCCATGTTGCATCCTGTGTTCTATTCCACTGTATATCAAAAATCTTTGTTTTCTATTAAATTACATGATATCTTTCTAGTATTTGATATGTATTACACATCAATAAATATTAACTATTAGACCATAAATGAATTACTGATAAAGATCATTAATCTTGGGGTTCAGAATCACTGAGATAAACTAATTGTCTTTAAAATGTCCCAAAGTCTTACTTACAAAATATTTTAAATTCTTGTGCAAAGCGTACCAAGTTCATCTAAATGAGGCAGCAAACTACCTCTCTAGCCTCACCTCCATCTTCTTCCCTGGTGGCCTCACTGAACTACCCCTAAAACTCACCTATTAAAATGTGCCTCCACACCGTATTCCCTTTGTTCATTCTGTCAGGAAAGCGCCTCTGTGTCTCACTGCCTATCAAGTTCCTACTCTATGGTTCAAAGCCCAAGTAGATTCTGTGAATCCCACAGACTCCACAGACAGAATTAGTACTTTTTATCAGCATCTTGAGCTCTCACAGTTCTTTAGACATACTTCTGCAAAGCACATTTTACATTATTTGTCTGCTTTCCTGCAACACAGAGTTTGAAGGACAAGAGCCATGTTCCACTCACTGGAGCCTAGCAAGTATCTAGCACATATTAATGCCCAATAAGTATTAGTTATGCTAAATAAAATGTATAATCTCCTATATTAAGAAATCGCTTCACTGATTTATCAGGTAATTTCCAAATATAGTGGTTTAGTATGAGTATCCTCAGAGGAACCAGAGGTTGTAGCTATAGCAAATAGTTCATAAGGGTAATTTTATAGAGGCTACAACCATTAACTTTAGGAAACCATATTTATTGCCACAGCTGATCTAAGTTATAAAATATTAAGAGGACAAATGATTTTTAGGCAAAGATTATAAATGGAATTAAAAATTTGTATTCCAAAATTTGAAAACAGGGCTGGAGATGTAGCTCAGTGTTACAGCATTTGCCCAGTATGTGCAAAGACCTAGGTTCAATCCCTAGCATGGAAAAAAAAAAAAAAAAAAAAAATGAAAACAATGACAAACTAAAAATTCCTCTAAATGGCTGTAAGTGTACAGGCTCATTGTATAACCCAATTCCTTTCCTGTTTGTCATAAATGAGCCAAGTAAAATAAAACAGTCCCTTCTGAAAAAAATCACAGATAATGACCTGCCAAAAAGGCAAATATTTAACTATCCATAATAATACAATCAAGACCACCTACAGGCTGGTTGATATGAAATCTTGTAGGCATTCTTCTCATTATAGCAGAGTCAAGGTCCTGAGGACGATTAGTAGCTCCCATCACTATGACCTAAACACAGAAAGACAACACAATATATTAAATCTACAAATAATACCCTGAGGTCATTATTACTAGGACTTAGAAGATAAAGAAAATTGGGTGGCTTTCAAACCAAATCTTTTATGAGAAATTTTATTTTATTCTAGTATTACTCAAATAATTACAGATAAAGTTGAAGTTAATCCTACATATATCAAGTAATAGCAATCTGGAAAGACTAATGCATTTCACTCCGGTTCTAGTAACTAAAATATGTACCATTCAGCTGTAAATACATATACTGTGTGTGTGTGTACACAAAGTCTCCATATATAGCCGTACATACATTAATATATCAGGTATTTTTCTCTAGATTTTACATTATCTCTTGCACTATCAGAAATCCAACTTTAAACAAAGGCAAGAGAGTAAAAGTAAACATCAAAATGCTTGTAGGCAACAGGGCAAGTATGCACTTGCCTCACATGTTTGAAGGCTTAAATAAAAAAGAAGTGTATTTCTGAGGAACATCAATATTTCAGTACAACCCAATATCAGCACACATCTGCTATCCAAAATGAAATTCATTAGTATTACTGGAAATAAGTTGGAAACTGGAAACATTTCTCTCGCAATACTTTATTTTTGCCTAGTTTTAAATTTCTGAAATATTAACTCCAAAGCAAGTTAAATATCTACGAAATCTTACATTCTACTTCAACTCTTTACATTTATTGGTATTTAAAAGCATCAGTGCCAAACTATTCAACTGAGTTCACCACCTAAAGAAAAAATAAATACAAACTTGAGAAATGTTTAGTTCTACAAAAATATGCAATTCTGTACTTAAGAGGTCTTAGAATTAAAAAATGAATGCTAATACCCATTTCTTATTATTGACTTCTTACAACTTGATTAAATTTAAGAATTACTACCAAATGTAAAATAAGCCAGTTAAAAATGATTAAATGGATGAGCTGCACAAGATAAAGAATGGCATAAGTAAGGATATTTTTGATATATTGTTAAAAGAGAAATTCAAAAGTGAATTCTATTTTTATTTTTTATTTATTTATTTATTTATTTATTTTTTTTGTGGTGCCGGGGATCGAACTCAGGCCCTTGTGCTTAGCTCTAATCACTGAGCTAAGTTTGTTAAAGACTGGCCATATTCAGTTGCAGAGATCACAAAAGGCACTGTGGTTGAGGCAGAAAAAAGCTGAAAAATGAACTACATTTTGAGAAACATTCTAGGTTAAAAAACAAAAGCCTAAAGCAAAATAAAAAAAACCCAACATGGAAGATGAATGTGAGAAAATAAAATCAGAGAATTCAAATAAAACTAGCCTAATATGGTCTAATAAGTACATACAGGATAATAAAAGGTATTCATGATGAAAAAGCAAGAGTGATTCAAATTACTTGTAGTTTCCCTTAAGTGCTTTTATAACCTATATTCTTTCGGATCCTCATCAATTAATGATAAAGTATAAAAATCATGAGAAAAAACTTTACACGGAAGTAGCCCACAAAATTTGTACTAATAAAAACAACATGAATTTTGTTGAAATACCTGGCAGCTGTGATCAGTGTCCAATCCGTCCCAGAGACTCATGAACTGAGCTTTCATCATGGCTGTAGCTTCATGGTCAGAGCTTGAACGATTTCGTAGAAAGGAGTCTAAAAGGAAAAGGTCCTTAACATTAAAAATTAATGAATTATTTATTGTGTATGTAATTAAATCATTGAATGAAAAGCTGACAGCTCAACAAAAGATTACATGGAAAGAAGGGGTTAATCATGACTTTCAGACATTATAATCCTAGTAGGTCACTGAGAAAATTAAAACAGTCAATTCATAATCTTCATCATTTTCCTAAAAATATATGTTAATACATAAAAAGGAAATAAAGGCTCTGGCACTAAGAGGCTAGAAAAGGGTAAGGTGCACCTCTGAGGAAAGCCTGTGTGCTTTGTCTCTACCTTTCAGGTTTACCTGAACCTTATGTTTTTAATTATGAACTCACATTCTTTTTTCTCATGTATTTTCCTGGTAATAAACAAAAATGATATGGGAAATTGTCTAAAATACTATTAAATATGAAAATATAGAGGAGAAAAACAGTTTAAAACATGGGCTAGTCATGGTGGTGGATCCCTATAATCCCAACTACATGGGAGACTGAGGCAGGAGGGGCACAAATTTGAGGCCAGCCTGGACAAAAACTGTCTCAAAAATAAAACAAAAAGAGCTGGGGATGTAGCTCAATTCCCAGTACTGGGTTCAATTCCCAGTACTGTAACACACACACACACACACACACACACACACACACACACACACACGCATGCGCGCGCGCGTGTGAAGTCTTTATCTGGTCATGGCAGCACATGCCTGTAATCCCAGCACTTGGGAGCAGGGGAGGACTGCCAGGAGTTCAAGACCAGCCTGAATTACAGAGTGAGACCCTGTCTCAAAAAGCAAACAAACAAAACAACAAACAAACAAATCAAAAAAGTCTTTAGGGAAGTAACACCAAAATGCTGGGAAAACCTTAGTTCTCTCTCAGGGATGGACTGACGGACAGTTTTAACATCTCTTTTACTATCTTCTGTCTTCCAAATTAGCTACTGTGAATAGAAAACCTTTTTTTAAAGGGAAAAACATTCCTTTTAGAACATGGAAAGAATGAAAGGCATTAATATCTTAAGAATGAAAAATAAAAAGTGAAAATAAGCTTGTATTTTCTAGTCTAATCCTCATTTTAAATGGTTTGTTTACACCTATAAATCACTAATATTTCTAAGTAATTTTCAGCATTAAAACTACAACTCAAAGTTTGTCAATTACCGAATATAGCCAAGTGGCACAAAAATATTTTATAATGTGCTAGGTCCAAGATCAAAACCATTTTTCATAAAATACCAGCAAAAGCACAATACCAAAACATAACAATCCTGCAAGAGCAAATATATATTGTGGATGTTCCTCTATAGCTCCAATTTTATACAATATGTCCCACTGTTGGACTATGACTCAGACTAAGCATAGCTTTACATATGACCTAGCAACTATGCTCCTAGGTATTTAGTCAGTTGAGTTGCAAGCTTATGGGCATGCAAGAACCTAAACATGAATATTGTTAGCAGCTTTACTGATAATTGCCTAAAATAAGATATCCTTCAATATATGAATGGATAAAGAAATTTTGGTATATCCCTAAAATGGAATATTACTATTCAACAATAAAAAGAAATAAGTAGTCAAGTCAGAAATGATATGGAAGAACCTTAAATGATAATATTAAATGAAAAGGCTAATATGAAAAGACTATATAGATTGTAATGATTTCAACAGTATGACATTCTGGAAAAGGCAAAACAGTAAAGATAGTAAAATGATCAACAGTTGCCAGGAGTTTGTGAGTTAGCAGAGAGGGGATGAACAAGTGAAGCACAGAGGACTGCTGGGCAATTAAACTGTTCTGTATGATACTGTAATGGTACACAGTGGACATTATGTATTTGTCAAATCTCACTGAACTGTACTGTACAAAGAATGAGCCATAAGGAAAAGTATGGACTTAAAGTTAATACAGTAATTGTTCATTAACTACAAGAAATGAATCACGCTAATGTAAAATAACAGGGGAAACTGTATATATGGGAATTCTACTTTCTGCTCAGTTCTATAAATTTCAATTTCTGTAAATTGAAAATTGTTCTAAAAGGATTACTTTCAAAAACTAATAGTAGTACAGTTAGAAACAAAGGAGCTGAGTGAGCCACTCCCTTCCCCAAAAGCTCAACCATAAACATAAACATTTTAAGGATTATCTATACTTCTACCTTCTTAGGGCAAGTGCAAAACATAATAACAAAAGCCTATCTCCCCACCCTAGGGGGCAGGGTTCTGACATCAGTGAGACTCAGTGGGAGGCACCTAGAAGTCAAGAGACGGCTATCCTTTAAATCCAAGGAGCCTAAATTAGCAGACGTCATTCATGCCATTTGCTCGACTTTCGCACCACATTTGCACACCATTCCCTTCACTCGCACGTGTGCCTACCCTTTTGCCCTTCGTACCCTTTTCCCCTTCCTACCCTTTTCCCCTTCCTACCTTTTTCCCTTTCCCTCGTCACAGCTGCTACCTTCCTGGAGATCTCCAATAAATGCAGCTACCTACTATAGAGCGTGCACCTGGAATTCTCTCCTCAGCGTACACAAGGACCTGGACTATTTCTGGCTCACTCAACTGTAACAATAGGGTTGGGTTTGTAGCTCAGTGGTAGAGTGCTTGCCTAGCAAGCACGAGGCCCTGAGTTTGATGCCCAGCACTGCAAAAAAAAAATAAAAAACTGATTAATAAAGATCTGACACCAGAAGAAAGGAAAACAAATCCCTGAGTTTAGGGGGGAAAGGAACTGAAAATGAAGGTGGGGAGACCTTGAGGTGCTTATGCCACTGTCTGTCTGAGTATACAAGTGTGCGCGCATAGCACTGAAAGGTTCTGCCATGCACAGACCAAAGCCAAGCCAAGATGCCTGGAAGGAAGGACACTCACAGAAACTATAGATGAAAAAAAAATTCCATTCACTGTGATGAATATGTTATAGGAAAGCTTGTCTTTGTCTAGATTCTGAGAGAAAATAGTTCTCCCCTGAAATATAAAAAACAAGACCATGTAGTAGTGGGGTCTCTCTTCACAGGTATGAGGTCTGCTACAGCTTGTATCTGATGTCCCCCCAAAGCCTTATGTGGTCATAGGTGGGGCTTTCTGGAGGTGGCTGGATCTAGAGTGTGTGATGCTGGGATAGATTCATGGTGCGATGCTAGGTTTAAGGGTGTCTCACCTTGGGTGAGGGCGGGCAGCTTGGATAAAGAGGCTGCTGTTGTCGCTGCTTGTTTCTTGCTGCCTTCTGCCTGCCCTGCATTACCACTGACTATTTCTCCTCTGTGATGCCCCTCTGCCATGCCACTCTGCCTTGGAGCCAGCCAACTGTGAAATGAAACCTCTACAAACTGTGAGGTACAATGTACAATACATTTTTCCTCTTTTAACTTTGGGTGTTGGATATTTTGTCTCAGCAACGAGAAAAGTAAGACAAAGTCTAAATTTGTACTACCATTTAGTCTAGGGGCATCTAAACTGAAAATTTATCATAAAAATTGCTCCTGTGTGATTAGGGCCCTGAAGCTCTAAGCAGAAGACAGGGAAAACACTTTCCATCTTCTTAGGGAACACAGAATTCTCAGACAAAAACAAACCTAAAACCATCCAATGTTAGCTCAGCATGGTGGCACATGCCTGTAATTACAGCACTTGCAAGGCTGAGTCCAGAGCATCACCATGCATTCACAGCCAACCTGGGCTACATAGTGAATTCTTCAAGGCCAGCCTGAACCACACAGTGAGATCCTGTCTCAAAAAACCAAGAGACAAAAAATAAAAACAGAAAAAGTATCCAATGTTATAAATGACATAAGGCAAAGAAACCTCTATGAAAAAGAGTCAACAACACAAAGCAGAATTAGAATTTCAGGCAAAAGAGCCATCTATAACTATTAATGTTTAAAATTATGAAGATATAAAAGAGATTAGAATTCTAAAAAAGAACAAACTACAGTGAGAAAAAAGGCAAAGTTTAAAAAGAAATGACTAGAACTCTAAAGTTCAAATATAATCAAGAGAATGCAAAAAAGGAAGGGTTGAGATATTAAACACAGCCAAGGAAAGAACTGCTTTTTATAACCTATTCAACATCTGGGTGATTTTTCAAGATGCGCATATACTAACAAGAAATTTAAAATGCTGCCAATTAAACTATAATTTTTTTAAACTATAATGTTAAAAGAAAAAAATACACCAATTAAATTTATAACATGCTATTCTAACCTCAGTGATGTCAAAACATACAAAACCAAGACAGGACATCTAAGAAATAATGAAATGTGATAGAGAACTAGAACTAGATGTGGAAATGACTTAAAATTAAATAAAAAGATAAAACATTTTTTCCTTTGTACTTAGATCTTTAATGATACACAACATAATAAAAAACAAACCAGAGACTAATTTCTATGCCTAGGTATGTTACTTTTGTTATGTCGTTCTAAAACAGGGCTGGAGGAGACTGTTCACAGAGAACTGAGGGGGTGTTAGTACTGGGTGCTTGCAACATTCAAAGAAAGCTGAGAAACATTTCCAGAATTACAGTACTGAAAGCCATAAATTCTCAGTTCAGAAACCACCATAAGATTTAGCAAAATAAAAAAAAAAAAGATTTAGCAAGATAAACACAAATGTAGACTTGGAAAAATCATAGTCAGAATAGCAGAATGACATAAAATAATAGCAATTATGGAGAAAAAAATACAATGACTGCTTAGAAATATCAAGCAATAAGCTGTATTTTTAAAAAAGGTTGGAAGACAACAGAATTATAACTTCAAAATGCTGAGGGAAAATAATTCTTTATCATTTAAGAGATAAAGAATTTACTCTTTACGATCTTTGCTGAAAGAACTTTAAAAGACTTCAGGAAAAGAAAATTAAATTCAGAACAGACAGGCTAATGTAGTTATCTGAATAAGCAATGCCAGGTAAAGTGACAACTAATATATAAGTTATTAAGAAATAAACTACTGGAATTATTAGTAAGAGTTCTAAGGTTCCTGTATTATTTGGAAAGAGGACAGAGATGTTGTTTAGCTTTGAAAATTTTTTTTTTTTTTTTTTTTTTTTGGTGCTGGGGCTTGAACTCAGGGCCTTAACCACTGAGCTAAATCCCCAGCCCATTAGCTTTAGAATTTTAAGACAAGTAGGTATGCCAAATGTTTCACTAGAAGAAAAATATGTAACTTCTATACTCAATATTGTTGAAAAGGGAATAAAGAAGAAGAATAAAAAGTCTACCAGATAGGTAAATAAAAAGTACAAAATGCCATAGTAGAAGTAAATTTGATTTTATCAGCTATCATAATAAAGGCAAATTTTAATTACTTTTCCCACTTACAGATACATTAATTTCTTTTAAGTCCAGTCATATATTCTTTTCTTCAAGATGCACACCAAAACCCAAAAGTAGTTGAAAGAGTAAATTGATAAGAAAAGATACAAAGGCAACTAAATAATCAAATCTATACTACATACCTTTCTCTATTTTTATATAGCCTATCATACTATGTATAAGAATATATAACTGAAAGCTATAGTAATCAAGATATATATATACATACTGTACACACACACACACGTACACACATATACACATGCATAATTTACTGTACTAGGAAGATAATAAAAATATCAAGTCCATAAACTGTAGCTTACTATTATAAAAGTTGTGACATATAAGGAAGGATGGTCTATTCCACAAATTGGCTGTGCTAATGAAAAAGAATGAGATTAGATTCCTACATTACACTATTTATATACCTTTTTAAAAGAAAGTATTTATGGGGAAAGTGAAGGTATTTGTAAACCAGACATAAAAAAGCATAAATCACAGAGGAAAAATATTGATAAAGATAACTACATTCAAATTTAAATCACAGCAAAAAGAAACTACCATAAACGAAAAGATAACCAGTCTAGAAAATATATGTAATCATAATAAACATCAACAAACAAGTAAGAAAAATACAAATAACCCGAAGAAAAATGGGCAACTTATAAGCAAGAAACCTCAAATAGCCAATCAACATATTAGGATAGTCAAATTTACTAATAAGCAGGAAAATATAAATTAAAACAATGGTGAAATAACTCAGAGTTTTTAAGCTGATAAAAATTAATGATAATATATGAAAAAATAAATCTTAGAGTGTATGTTAGCAACAAACTATACATTAGTGGGAGTATTATATAGGTAGGTAACTGGTAATCCAAGGGAATTTGAATAAGATTCAACTTCTAGGAAGAAAATATGTATATAATGTATGCCCATGCATACTGTCTGTAAGAGAAAAAAGACAGAAAAGCCTCAAGTAGGAGAATGAACAGACAATGATTTATTCTATAACACAGAAATTATACGTAACATAACAGGATGCTGGTTATAACTTTTATTAGTAGGACCTACTGTTAAAAATTAACTCTCATAAATATCATTTAGCTCAGTGGTTAGAGTGCTTGACTCTAGCAGAAGGCCCTAAGTTTGATCCCCAACACCAAAAAAAAAAACCGTAGCACCTTAAAATGACTTTTTAAAGTAATCACATGGAAAAGAGAGCATACCTATTTCATCTATAAAGATGATGGAAGGCTGTAACTTTATGGCAAGGGAGAAAACAGCAGCAGCCAATTTCTGAGATTCTCCATACCACTTATCAGTCAGAGTTGAAGGCTGAAGGTTAATAAATCGACAGCCAGCTTCTTTGGCTGTAGCCTTGGCAATCAATGTTTTCCCACAGCCTGGAGGCCCATAGAGAAGAACACCTAGAAATCAATGTTAATTTCTTATTACCTTTAAGAAAATGTTTATGTTAAAATCAATATAATATTAATTCTGCCCACACTGAAACATTCCCATTATTTAATTATGTATTGACTCTATAGTAGAAAAGGTAGTAGCAAGAAAGTCACCATGCTCTAAACTGACTGTCACTGAAGACCTGTATTTAGAAATTAAAGCATCCTGGCACCTTCTCTGTTCACGAAAAGGTCCAGTTCAAGATATTACAGATTATCATCCCAGTTCATAATACACTGTCAGTGACTGACAAAAGAAGTCATCTAACACCTTCCTCCTTCATAAGCTAAGAGTGCTATAGTACCTTGATAACACCTTGAAGGTAATAAATAATTTCAAAGCAGACACTGGCAAATACCATTTTGCCACTGTTTTAGCCAAAAGGACATATGCCTTTTTCCAAATGGATAATTTAATGGTCTTTTCTTAAAAGGAATATAGAAATTATTAGTCACTCTTGTTTTAATTTCCAAATTAAGTTGTGTTACTGACCTGTAGTTGCCATTGACGCAATTTGCTGCTAAGTACAATTTAATGTAATACATTCAACACCTAAGAGACCTAAACAGGTTGGAGTCTTAAACATTTTCAAAATCACCACTGTTTCTCAGCTGAAATGAGGTACATTTTCTAAAGTAATATAAGACTAAAGTTATGAGCTTGTCTATAAATAATCTACATAGTTCTGATGAAAATTGCAATCTGTATAGTTTTTCTTTCTTTTTTTCAGCAGTACTAATGACTGAACTCATGCCCTTCACACTGAGCTACATCCCCAGTCTTTTCTTATTTTGAGACAGGTCTCACTAAATTGTCAAATTGCCCAGACAAGGCTGGAATTTGTGATCCCCTTGCCTGAGGCTCCCAGAATGCTGGGATTATTGGTGTGTGCCACTATGCCCAACTTGTAGATTTCTTAAAATACCTGCTTAATTCAAAACTCAACTCTTCTCATGTAATAGTTCTTAAAAAAATGACAGTATAAACTGGGCATGGTGGTGCAAGCCCATAATTCCAGCATTGGGGAGGCTGAGGCAGGAGGACTGCTACGAGTTTCAGGCCTGCCTAGACTACACAGTAAGTTCAAGGGCAGCCTGAACTACACAGCAAGACCTTGTTTCAAAAACAAAAACAAAAACAAGACAGTATATATAGAATCATATAGATGATATGCTGAGGCTGCTGAGATATCCAAAATGTTAATATTCTATATTAAAAATATAATTCAAGGGGCTGGGGATTTAGCCCAGTGATTAGAGTGCTTGCCTTGTAAGCACAAGGGCCTGAGTTCGATCCCCGGCACCACCAAAAAAAAAAAAAAAAAAAAAAAAAAAAAAAAAAAAAAAAAAAAAAAAAAAAAAAAAAAAAATATATATATATATAATTCAAAATGAGAAAAATATTTTGTATAAATGTTCTAAAATAAAATTCAGTATTTTTAAAATGAAAAACTCAAGCTCGTATCTATAAATTTACCATTTTTTTCACATCAGGCATTTCAAAATAATGTTCAAACTTGTATTCAAGTGTACATAGATTTTCCTACAGAATTTTAAACTAAACTTTTCTAAAGCTGATTATTTTTTCATTACTTGTGATCCTCTTGCCTGTGCCTCCCAGAGTGCTAGGATTATAAGCATGACCACCATACCCAGCTCTAAAGCTGATTTTAAATTTCAAGCCGTAAGCTTTGCCAGTACATGTTAATACTTTGAAATAGTCTTCGATTTTTAATTAAGTCCATTTAGGTGCTGAAAATTTACTTGAGTCAATTATAATCTGAACCTTCTACTAACATTTTCTCTTTGGACAGCCACGTAAAACAATAAACAATAATAATCTAATGTCATTTTATTTTAAACCGAAAACACATGCTTGACTCTAGATGCTCAGAATTACATTTTACCAGTGTGAACTCATAATGTGGAATACACACTGCCAAGAAATAAATATATATATTTATATAAAAAGTATATATTTATATCAAATTTTCTTTTCTCTCTGTAATTTATCATGTATGCACTATCTAAATTGCTTCCAACAAGCTTTAAGAATGATTGATGTTTGCATAAACAAGAATAAAAGGATTACATTTACAGATGTAGTTATAAATATCTCAATGTTTAAATTACAAAGTTTTCAAAATTTCCCACAAATAGGAGCACTTAGCCAGGGTTAGTAGTACACACACCTGTAATCCCAGCACTCTGAGAGGCTAAAGCAAAAGGATTACAAATTCAAGACTACCCTGAAGAATTAATTTATCAACTGGTAGAGACTTTCCCTCAAAATAAAAAATAAAAAGAGGGCTGGAGATGTAGCTCAGAGCAAAGGCTCTAGAGTCAACCCCCAGAACCACCACCAAAAAAAAGGTGAGTGTGATAATTTCTGGTTCATCGGTAGTTCAGTATTTCCTATAAAGATTCACTGCAAACTGGGCATGGTGGTACATGCCTGTAACCTTAGAACTAGGGCAGCTGAGGCAGGAGGATCAAGAGTTCAATGCCTGAGCTACACAGTGAGACTGTCTCAAAACCCCTCACCCACAAAAAAAGAATTGCTACAATCTAAAAACATATCACTAAGAGAAAAAAACCACATTAGAGTTGTGACACAACAAAAAGATGGCTTGGGGGAAAAAGCGTAACTTTGGATTTTTTTTTTTTAAATCTTAATTTCCTGTATTTTAATTTACTTGGAAGTAATAAAAATGGGTTAATAGAGATAATTCTGACATGTAACTGCAGAAAAAAGAATTTATCTAAATGTCAGAAGCAGAACAATGAACAATTATTTCAAAATTAATACTTATAAAATAATTCACTGGATCTCAGCATTCTCTTAGAATCTGATTTCACAAAAAGTTTCTGTGTTTACAAGACTTTTAATGTTTTAGTCAAATATATATATATATTTTTTTCCATACCTTTGGGAGGCTGCAGAAGCCTAGAATTCTCAAACAAATGCTTCTTTTTGATAGGTAAGATGACTGTATCTTTCAGATCTGTAATTACATCATCTAAACCTGCTATATCACTCCAAGTAACCTGGCAAAAGTTAAGGTCAACAGAAATTTTACAAGTAATGTATACTTACAAAAGCAAAAGTACATCCCCACCCCTAATGGTAAACCATTATATAATCTGATAATTACATGTAAATAATAAAAGATTAAAATCATATGTTAACAGAAATAAAAACTTTTCACAGCAACAAAAAAATACACTCTATGAACTGGAAAAAGGAATTTAGCAGTTAATTTCTTACTATTAAAAAAAAAAGTACTAGAGCTAGAGGTGTACGTACCCCAGTGGTAGAGCACCTGCTTGGCATGTGTGAGGCCATGTGTACCATCCCCAGCATTGCTGGGAAAGGAGTGGGTGGGTGGGTAGGTGTCAAGTACTCAAAAATCTACAAGAATCTAATATGCTGAATTTACTCCATTTATGAGGAAGAAATACTCTGCCACAAGAAGATTGAGAACCAGCTCAGACAGACACAGTGGTATCTCAGTTCACGTTCTCTCCATGATTCTGGTTGCAAACCAAACCAGATGAGAACTGAATCAAATTTCCCCATAAGGTCAACATTGAACCTAACCACTGGATTTTCTTTTAATTTTTATTTTTACCAAGAACATATATTGGTACATTGTATACATAATGATCATAATCAACATGGTTATTTTGTATCTGTATATGATGTATCTTGCTGTTCCCCCCTCTTCCCCTCCCCTCCCTTCCATTCACCCACCCCTATTTGGAACAAGTTTATTTACATTTTTCCATTTTCCCTTTCATCTTACTTTTCTTTTAACCTTCTTCTTTATCCCTCTTTTCCCTATCTAGTTCTCTTCTCTTTTGAATACTATCTTTTTTTTTTACATAATATCTATTATACCCCTCTGTCCTTATTTACACTTATGGTTCCTCATATCAGAGAAACAATTCAATGTGTACTGATAAGTATCTGATTTATTTCTCTTAATAATATGTTCTCAAGGAACACCCATTTACATACAAATGACTCGAGTTTATCCTTCTTTATGGTGGTGTAGTACTCCATTGTGTAGAAAACCCACATCTTCTTTAGCCATTCATCAGTTGTTGGGCATTTAGGTTGTTTCCAAGACTTAGCTATTACAAACTGTGCTGCTATGAACATGGTTGTGCATATATCACTGTGGTATGATGATTTTAATTCTTCTGGGAAAATACCAAGCTGAGGAATAGCTGGGTCAAATGGAACCTCTAGTTGTACTTTTCTGAGGAATCTCCATACTGATTTCCATAGTGGTTGGACCAGTCCACATTCCCACCAACAGTGGAGGAGGGTTCCTTTTTTCCCGCAGCCCTGCCAGCACCTGTTATTGCTACCACTGAATTTGATTCAGTTGCTGTCTGACTCAGTTTGCAACCAGAATTACAGAAAGAATCAAATTTATGAATTGAAGTACCACTGTAATTTAGCTCAGCAGGAGAACTACACCTAGCTCATACAGGGTACAATCAGATACAACAGGAATTTAGGAATAAGGTTTATACCCATCAAACTGAACTTCTGATTTTATTTATCTAAAATAAAACTGTCAAAATTTATGTGGCATCTTTTTAAGTAGTAAGTAGAGTATACATACATTCGAAAAAGACAAAGGCCAGACACTCTGGGATACACCTGTAATCCCAGCTACTCAGGAGTCTAAGGCAAATTCAAGGCCAACCTGAACAATTCAGCAAGACCCTACCTCAAAACAATACAAAACAAAAAAAAGACTGGGTTCTATCCCAGTAAGGGGGATGAGGATGTAGACAAGGAAAACCTTCTGAATCAACTTTAAAAAAATTTTTTTTGAGGAGAGACTAATACTTAGAGGGACTTAAAAAGAAATATTAATCTTCCTTTAAACTAGTAAAGTGGCCAGTAAGATGCATTACTTTAGAGATTTACTTTCTTTACAATTTATGGTGGAGAAAAAGAGGGAAAGTACAAACCAGTAGCCAGATCTGAAGAAAAATCATAATGTTTACTGTAGCTGTAACAAAATGCTGTGTTAATAGAGATTTAATCAGAAATGAACATAGTCAGAACTCAAGCAGGGGTCATTGTAAATTTGTAAATCAAACTGAAATGAAGGCTTAATTCCGGGTGTATGTCTCTATACATACATATATTACAGGATAGTGTAGATTTTTATTTTCTAGATTTGAAGACAGGGCTATTATATTTAATTCTACTTATTTATATATCAATATAATAATGTACTACATAAATATATTCTACTATATTTATATCTGTTGCCATAAAATCCCTTGGATTTACAAATCAGTCTCATCCTCAACCAGGCCTGGCGGTACCTGCCTGTGATCCTAGTGCTTTGGAGGGCTGAAGCAGTGGAATCACAAGTTCAAGGACAGCCTGGGCAACTTAGTGAGGCCCTGTCTCAAAACTGAAAAAGGACTGGGGAATGTAGTTCAGTGCAAGGTTCTGGGTTTAATACCCAGTACCACCAAGAAAATCTAATCCTTACTCAATAAAATCATTGTATTATCTTTGGGTTACACCTGTGGGAACCGAGACTTGATAAAATCATCTGCCAAGGCCACAAGTAGAAAACTTGAGATTCAGGATCATGTGTTGTCTACCATAACATATGAAAAATCTAGAATTTAAACTCCACAAATCAAACACCCCATATGACTTATACAAGTTTTATATTCTGCAAAGGCAAATATATGAAAGTCCAAGTTTTACCAAGCAGTGTGTGCCAAAAATTGTCAACACAGCAGGCCTGGGACTGTTACATGTAGAAAGGCCTGCTTTTAAATTGGCCCTAGGCTAGGATTTGGGAGCTCAGATTTTGAAAGAGTTCCCACCACTCCCCGACAAGTTCAGCTCACTGTGCCTAAACTGTATCGACGATATGGTTTACGGTCAATATCTCTTTTCCTTCTGGAAATCTAGACTTTTGGTATACCTAAGGAAGAAATTTACATGACCAGTCCCAAATAAATTACCCTGAAGAGTCCTGAACAAGCCTTCCCTGGTTGACAACACTGCACATTTGCTGTTACAACTTGTTGATGCAATAATTAAGCATGTCCTGTGTGACCCCATGTAGATAAAACTCTTAGATGATTGGCTTGATTTTCTGCAGACTTAATCCCATTCGCATTTCCCTTTCTTGATTCCACCTTGTATTAACTCAATGTAATAAATTATATCTGTAAGTACAACTACATATATATATGCTGAGTTTTATGACTGCTCCTAGAGTATCACTGAACCTACTCTGGTCTTCCAGACCTTTAACATAAAATGGTAGACACCTCCCCCCAAAACATAAGATTAAATATACATACATGCATATTGAGAGGGTCTACTAGGTGAGCAGCAATACTCATTTCATACTCTGAAAGCTTCACATTTTTCACACCAATTTGCTTCATTAGTTTTTCTGCCTAGAAAGAAAAAATAGAAGCATCCTCCTTTATTCTGGTGATACTAGTACCTCAAAAATGAAGTCTAATGAGCAATGAGCAAGACATCAAAGAATTTTCTAAGGATATTTTAGGCCTGTTGGTCTTATCCTTCTCTACTATGAATGCATCAGTAAAGAAAAAATTTGAGGATCCACCCCACAGAAACCAGGGCAATTTAAACAGCTCTTGGGAAATGAGTCAAAGGATACATGATTAAAGGGATCGTGTATCTCTCCAATAGAGATCATGATCTGTCTAACCCTGTACTGTACCTCCCAATATGGCAGCTCTGAGACAATAAGATACATGTCAGTTTCTCTTCCCTAGAAAGATAATCACAACAAGTACAGATGAAACCTCAAGATGAAAGTCCAAGGAGTTAAAGGATGTCAAGAAACACACAATTGGAGTTTTTTTCCCCCTAAATTAACAGGATTATCTGAAAAAGATATTCAAATTCTTTCAAATTATCCAGGTATCTACAACAGATACCTGGATATACCTGATTTGAATTTTTTTGAGATGCTTTTTCAGTTAAAAGTCATAAGCAACTGAAAATAATAAAAATGATAACATATTTTTTGGGGGGGTGCTGGGGATCAAACTCAGGGTCTCAAGCTTGCTAGGCGAGCGCTCTCCCACTTGAGCTAAATCCCCAACCCCAACATATATATTCTCAAAGTAGGTATAAATAGCTCTAAATCTGTGAGTTCAAGCAATGCAAAAAGCTTTTGATTAAAATAAAAATGACCAACATTTTCTGAATGTGCCAAGATTATGCCAAAACACCTCAAAAGGATGAACTCACTGAATTCTCAGAGTGGTTCTATGTATGAAGGTATCATTTTCCCCTTATAGTGGAAAAAGAAACTGAAGCTTAGCACAATTAAGTAATATGCCTTAGATGAAAAGTTATCAAATAGAAGAGGCAAGATCTGAATCTTAAACAGTCCAACTCTGGAGCAGTTATTTCAACCACCATGTATATCTGCTTCAGTTTCTCCATATAAGGCATTTTGCGACCACTAAACAGTCTTCAAAAATCTTATATATAACATACTCAAATTTCAATTAAGTGGACATTTTAGAAATGAAGGTACTCTAGTAAATCATTTAAAATACCCAATTATTTTTGTTGTTACATTTTCTTAAAATGCTTTTGATTACATAAGATCTTGCTGTTTGATAAGCATATGATTCCTCTTAAAGGAGATTCTTACTACGGAACATATATTTATAGATTGGCTAGGAGATTAGGAGAACTGTGTATTGATTGCATACTAATAGCTTTTTTTACAAGAAGTGTTATGAACCCTATCAGATAGTCACATACGACGTATTTCCTACTTATCCACCTCTGTGAATCACCAATAGATAAATAGCCCTTTCCAGGTTCCCAGGTTCCCCTTTTAAAAATACCTTCTTGGGGTTGGGGGTTTAGCTCAAGTTGTAGAGCGCTTGCCTAGCATGCATTGGGCCCTGAGTTCTATCCCCAGTAGCCCCCCTAAAAATACCTTCTTTCACACTGCCTCTAAGCTTTTATGTGCTTTTCAGCTGTGAAAAGCATCCTTTTTTGGCATACTAAAGATATTAATTTATTCTTTTTTATTATGCTGCTATGAATGTGAAGCCATCCTACATGTGCTCTTTTTAGGCAATACTCTAAAATAGTAGAATTCAACTGGGGACATTTTGCCTCTCCCCCTAGCCCCCAAAGGACATCTGGCAGTGTCTGGAAATATTTCTGGTTGCCACACCTGGGGATGGAGGAACACAGTGCTATCAAGATCTATGCAACCGAGGCAGGGATGCTGCTCGTCATTTCATGAACACAGACAAGCCCTTCTCACATCCTGAAGAATTATGAGTGCCCAAGCTGAGAAACCCTGCTTTTTTCCTTATTAGCTAGTTATCTTGAAAATACTGTTTCACAACTGCCTCCTGTCTTAAACAAGAGTTTTTATTTATATCTGGAATTTCCTAAATAATCAATTATATTGTTTATAGAAACAGGAAATGCTGTATTATCTAGTTTACCTAGGATCTCTTTTCTGCAACAGCAGTACCATTTTAATAATGGATTCAGGTTGCCCTCATAATATATAACATTGATATAAAATGGAAAAGAAATTAATGCTTATAACATGTTCCTATCTCATAGCTGGCCCTGATTTGTCTAATTTGAAAGTCACAGCCTCCCGAAACATTAACATTCCTCATTTTATAGAACAGACAATAGCTAACAAACGGAAAAAAAGGCACCTAAAAACACATCATAACTACCTCTAAACTGTGTCGCAGGAATAAGTTTATTCAATTGTTTGGCTTTGATACCTTTTAGTAAGCTCCTAATTCTAAAATACTCTATAACTAGAAAAATAAAAATATGACTAGACTACTCTAAAAATGGCTCATCTTTACACACTGCTTTATCATTTATAGTTTAATGACAATTACATTTTCTAGTCAACAGTGTTTGCTTGTTTCTTAAAGTGGGTCTCTCTAAGTGGATGTTTTTTCTGTGGAGAAAAAATGGTGGACAGGAAATGTGTACAGGGGAAGGTCAAAAGGAGAGGAAATTACTTTCTACTGTATATTAACTGTTTCATACCATTTTTTTACCCTTTCAATTATTTCCTTACCCTTTCATGCCATTTTATTTTAAGAAGTAGAGTAGGATGTAAACAGTGAATAGTATTTTTGCCTGGAGTGAGGAAGAGGAATTGGGGAAAAAGCAACAGAAGACGAACAAGGTTCCTAACATTAACTATGAAAGAATAATCCTTTGAAAGAATAACTTTAGAAAGATATAAATGGCATTAACAAGATTGAAAAAAAAGAGATGAACCAATTAAACATAGGTAAAAAACGAAGATAACCTCTGATCCTTTCACTGAGGTCACACCAATTGATCACAGCTCCAATTTAAGTGTAGGCAGATGAAACCACTGGCACACAAATTTTTAAAGTGCATTTAAATAGGAATTAGCAAAGAATTTGAGTAGTTATCTTTACACATTAGATATAACCTTTATGAAAACTTGTATTAAACTCTGAAACACACGTAGAGATAGCGACCTTCTCTTATCTCTTTCCTCTGATAATTACCATCATTCTGATACTGCCATCATTCTGAGAGTTATTAGGTAAGATGTCTTCATACCATGGTGCTCTTCTAGTATGCTTAAATACTGCACTAGGTCTTTTCCCCTCCTCTAGTTTCCCTTTACTGATTTTCTTTGCTCTTCACTCTATCTATCCTGTTGCTCACCCCAACAATACTGCTTGTTCCTTACTGATAACCTATCAATTTTTTACTTACCTTTTCAGTCTTCTAAGATTCAGTTCAATAAGCTACCTGATTGGTAATACAGGTCACAATAACTTTCTAGGTTAACAAATTTTAGTTATTCCAGGCTGGCATTCTGTGAAAGCCCAGAAAATCCCTGACCCTGTATAACGCTCTGCTGAAACCAGTACCCTACCTCTCACAAGCTGGAGGCTTTCCTGTCCTTGGGGCTGAAAGTTATTTAAAGTATCCTGTTTACCCCAACATAAAACTACTTCTGGATTTCTGTTCTTGATCTGAACACAACTATGCCATCCTTTTACCTTTTATCTTCAAACTGTATTGCTTTTACAATCACATAAGGCCTACTGATTAACTGGCAACCTCTAAGTGTTCTATAGCTAAACTCTTTGTTTCAGTGCTCTCCTTTTCTGACCACGAAGACCTACCATCTTCCTCGCATTCACATTTGATCCTTGCCATCAAAGTGCACTCTAATTCCTTAATTCCCAACTGTTCTCTGACTGAATCATTCTCCATCTGGCAATGCTTGACTTCCTAAGTGGCCTGGATCACAGTCATTATTACTGTGATGATACCCTTAGAACTCCTTAGACTTCTTCTTAGGTTCATCTCCAGTGCCATATCAGCACTCCCATTCAGTGACACCAAGTTGCTGAGTAATGCTTGAGAATAAAAACAATTGGGTTCCAAATAAATTTATGCTTTCTTCAATTATACCCTAATGTTCTGTAATCAACAATAACCTGGGGTTAGGGATTTAGCTCAAGTGGTGGAGTGCTTGCCTAGCAAGAGAAAGGCCCTGATTGCAATCCCCAGCAACCCTCCAAAGAAAAACCAGTAACTTAATCTCATTAAACACTGATCGTATGTTTACCTCAGCAGGCCCCTGATCACCTCCGCTTCTATTCACATTTAGTTACACTTTCTCCCTTCACATTATTGAAAATAAAACATTTAACTTGACCTTAAAATGTTCCCATAACTACGCATACCAAATGCCCAGGTACTTCTGGGACTCACCTTCATCTATTATGCATCCTCTTTGGCAAGCTCCTTCCACCTTCTTCTCTCCTAGCCATTTCTTTTTCTTTTTTTCCCTAAACCATGGAATCTTTACCTCAGATTATATTTGTTGACCCTACTGAATGAAAACTGCTCTCTCGAGGCATAATTTTACTGTATTTACTTGTTTCTTTCTTAGATCATATTCTTGACCTCCTTTCTCTTGACCCTTCTTTAATATATCATTTATAACCAATTCTCCTTTGCTATTTTCTCCTTTGACTATAGTGACTTTATACAAGTGATTGTCCAGATAGTGGGAGGGACTGTGAAGAAAGGTATAACCAGAAAAAAATCACTGGGGTTTTGAACCATTATCATAGTCTCCAGTGTTTTGTATACTGTAGGTACATTTAGTGGAAAAGACTATAACTAGTACCTTCTTTATCTTGGTTTTATTTCCACTCCTATAGTCACTTTCTTACAAGCACTTTTATTAATAATTGGATAGACAAAAGGATATCATTAGAACATTTAGATGAGGCACAGAGACTCATAAACATAACCAATACCCATAGAAGTTTAAGAAAAAGAACATTATTCACTATCTTTCAAGTTCCTTTGAAAGCCCCCTTTCAAACACAGACCTCTTGGCCCTCAGACATAGTCATAAACCTAAATTTAGGGACTAGTAAAGTCTGCCTAGTATGCACAAGTTCCCAGGTTCCATCTCCAGCACCATGAAACAAATATATCCTAAATTTAAATCATCCTTTGTTTTTCTTTATATAACCATATATACCTGATTTTCTAAGGCTTAATTTTGCATGCTTAAGAACTTTACATATATGAGATCACACTATGCATTCTTTGACTTCTTTTCATTCAACACTATTTCTGAATGCCATCCATGTGGTTGTTGAGTAGCTGTAATTCACTCACTTTTCTCTGCCAAGTATTATGCTCTGGCATGTATAGGAGACTAGAACAGGCCATCCCAAAATATGGCACTTTTTTGTTGTTTGTTTGTCTGTTTTTGTTTTTTGAGACAGGGTCTCACTATGTAGTCCAGGCTGGCCTTGAACTCACCATGTACCCCAGGCTGGCCTAAAACTTGCAGCTATCCTCCGGTCTCAGCCTCCAGAATGCTGGGATTACAGACATGTGTCACTACACCTGGCTCCCAAAATATGGCACTTTTGAGTTGAGAGCAAGTCAAAAGAAATATGTAAGAGGAGCTCTCTTTCCTCCTGCATTTGCCAAAAAGAAGAATATAAATTTATAAAGATGACCCTTCTCCCTTCTCTACCAGGAAGGACAAAATGTTAATCCTAACTTCAGACACAGCCAGTGACATCTACACAACAAAGTCTACTAGTTTTATTTACTACGAGTTTCTCATTTATTTGCCATCCTACAATTTGCTCCCTAGAGAGTTCCAAGGTCCTTTTCTTCTGTCTGGTCTCTTCTCTAAAGATGTTTTTGTTCCTATGCTAAGATA
Organism: Hystrix cristata; assembly: GCA_004026905.1. Classification (NCBI taxonomy): domain Eukaryota; kingdom Metazoa; phylum Chordata; class Mammalia; order Rodentia; family Hystricidae; genus Hystrix; species Hystrix cristata. The sequence goes on from PVJO010000203.1 coordinate 210,829, forward strand.
TTATATAAACTCAAGTTCTAACCAAGCCTTTTCTTTTTTTTTTTTTTTCCCTAACCAAGCCTTTTCAGTTACTCATCTCTGAATACTCTCATATATTATACATGTGATGATAAACTACTGTTTTTCCTCTTGTCAATCTGTCTTTTGCTACAGGGACCCAACCAAGAACTCAGAAGGGTACATAGAAAATTATTTTTCCTTCTCAATATATGCATATATCAACATTTATCCAAATAATTACACTGGTTCCTGCTTTTTTCCTACTATTAGCAAGGCTGCTATCAAGTCTTTTACATAACTCCTGGTTCTTGCAGTTATGCACAGAAATAAAACTTGTGGGTCATTTAGAATGCACATTTTCAATTTTACTAGGTAATTCCAAACTACCTTCCAAAATGGTTATAATTTATATTCTTACCAGCAGTATTTATGCATTGTTCCAGTCTCTCAAGTACATAGTATTAACAGATTAGCAGTTTTGTCATTTCGTTAAGTGTGAAAAGGTATCTCTAAGTGATTTTTAATTTGCATTTGGCCAATGAAATGTGTATGCCACACAAATAAAAAGAGAAAGCTAACTGTACAAAAAGAAACTTTAAGGCAAAGATATTATTAAAGAAAATGATATTTACTATATAATTGGAAGTCAATTCACCAGTGGAAGCAACATTTCAGTATTTTTTACTTTCCATCTTTCTGTATCTACATTTTAGACGTGTCACTTCGCCTACCATATGACTTAAATTTCTCTCTTTAAATAATTTTTACATCTGTGTCTTTGGCTAAAATACTACATAGGGCTTTTGTGATCCTAGATTTATAGCCGTATCATCTATGAGACGGCTTTATGCTCTGCACACTAAGCTCTTTGTGGTCACAAATTAACCACTCAAAAATTCAGCAGGTTCAACAAATTCCTTCTAATGGAAAGCTAGTCATAAGTTCACCTTACCCTTTTGAATTTTTGTCTGAAGTTTTTTACCTGAATTCCTTACTTTCTTGATAGTTCATAAATGCCTTTAAAAAACTTTTTTAAGTCATTCACCTTACTTACTTGCTTTTGTTTTGTTTTAAACAGGAAAAGTCAGTCTGGGTACAAGGTACCCAAACTGACCTATTTATTCTCCACTGGCTTATCATCTTCCTATACCCCATTTGAAAGGAACATGTCCACCTTTTTTAGTCTACTATATATGTTACTTTCTAACATCTGTGGGGATCTTATCACTCTCAATCCAGTCATTGGAATTTATTATAGTGACAATTACATCAGAAGCTCTCACCAGTATCTAAATGTATAAATCTGGATGGTGACAGGGAAAGATGGGAGAGTGGTCTGGAAAAGCTCTATGACTGATATACAAATACACAGGAAGAGCCTTTTAACCTACCACATCCCTGTTGAGAATTATTGTCTCTAATGTGTCCAATTACAGGCATCTGATAAGGAAAAATAATTCTAGGACTAACCTTACTGATGAGAGTCAAATCCGTAATTTCAATTATTATATGAATACTCCTCCCTGAATTCCTACCACTTCAATATGCACATACTAAATGTCATCATCCTATAAACTTCCCCTATCAATTTCTAAATCACTATAAAAGATATTATAAATCTTTAAGGAATCTAGACAAATCTTAGATTCATTTGTGTAATATTCCTTTCCTTTTCCCACATCACAAAGTCCTTCCTGTATTCATTCTTTTGAGTCAATTTCATCCCTTCCATGAATGTTATTCTCTTAATTTAGCTCTCTGCCGGACTGTTGTAGTCTATAACACATCTTGCTTCTCGTCTCTCTTGACTCCATTTCCTTCTATATACTACTGTAAGGTAAATTTTCTTACCACTGTTTTCCATATTACCCACCTTCTCAAATATATTTAATGGCTGACCACTGCCTATATAGAATTCTTCAACTGGTCAACAGGATATTTCAGGAGCTGGCCAGGGGTGTAGGAAGGAAAAGAGGAAAGGAATGCAGAGAACCTGTAGCCATTGGCCAAGTAAATCCTATGACAATTTTTTTACTCTGGCTGTTTTAAACACTAGTAAGTTACTATGAAACTGGATCACACTAGAAGCAAAAAGCATCCTATGCCATTGATGTGGGACTTCAAAAATGCTGTAGCATTTTGCATCAGTCTCAGTCTACCACCAAAAAATTAAAGACACTGAAGAAAAAAATAGTACAGCTTTGTTCCCTGACTTATTCAGGACCTTTTATCATGTAGTCCTTTATCTCCCCTGTAGGTTCTACTACATGGTTAATTATATAAACTCTCCTCTCTAACATGACTATTTGCTGTTCTTTTAATAGGTCTTGTTATCCCTACCCTATGATTCTGTTCATGTTCTTTCTACTTATCATTGTCCTTGTCTATCCTTGAGGCCAAACTCTTTCATGAAGACATACTCAACTGTGTCAATCTCTGGCGACCACTCCTTTCTCTAAAAGTCAGTTTGTCTGTACTACTCATTAGGTAACTAGTACACGCTAATTACTACTATAATCTGTATCATCGTAAGTAAGTTTTGTCTTTTCTCCCTACCATGGTCATCATGAGGTCAGATACAGTACCTGACATTTTACATATCTGCTACTTAGAATACCATACATAGAATTTCCAATAAAAACTTAATGATGATGATCCATTCGTGTGCACTTAATATCTGTATTTGGCTTTCTATATGCCTTCTCCATATGTATTCCAAGAGGTCCTAGAAGCCAAAAAAAACCCATAAAAATCTTTGTTTAAGTCACACTCCCAGCCAGACATGGTGGCATATGCCTGTAATCCCAGAAATCAGAAGATTGAGGCAGGATGATCACCAAAAATTTGAGGTCAGCTTGAGCTACACTGTGAGTTCAAGGCCAGCCTGAACTGCATAGCAAGACTCTGTCTCAAAAAACAGAAACGACAAGAAAAAAAGTCATTCTCCTGCTAACATTAATATCATGAACTACACCTTAAACTGACTTTCTTGATTCAGATGCAGAAAAAAGGTATATTCAGGTGCATCATCAAAGAGTTTTAAACCTATATTGGTCAGACTTCCAATGTTATGAATAGGCTGAAGATATAATCAACCTTTAGTAAACTATTTTATAATCAAATTCAAGGAATAAATTAATCAAAGTCCAAATTACTTTTCAGATATACACTTACTATAATGTTTATCAAATTGTTTTTCACTTTTTACTAACTTAAGAGGTATGTATAGCACTGTAAAGAAGTTACTTATTTACTTCCCTATTTCTCACACTTGTCTATAGCATTTTGAAAAAAACAAGAGTTATTTTAACTTTTTCCCTTAGTATCAAGCATAAATGCTCATGGTATCAATCAGCCACAACTCAGAGAACAAATCTAAAAATCCATGAATATGAACATGTTGACCTCAAATGGCAAAAAAAGTTGAATGATTCCTTTAAAGCTTTTATTTATTTATTTATTTATTTTTGGTGCTGGGGATCAAACTTAGGGCCTTGTGCTTACAAGATAAGCACCCTAACCAATGAGCGAAATCCCCAGCTCAAAGCTTTTATTTTTTGAGAATGAACAGAATCCAAACAAATATATCATCCTAATAAAGAAATGATTATATAAGGTAGCAGCTGAAAAATAAAAAACCTATATTAATAAACAACATTTTAAAGCAATTCCTTAGATTTTAGTGTAGTTTGTTAAGCCCGAAATTAACAGCATTATCCAAATTTCAAATATCATACAAAGCAAAATGCATACGCCACTACTAAAAAAAGTATTTTTGTCTGGCATAGTGGGGCATGCCTATAATTCCAACACTTAGGAGGCTGAGGAAGGAGGATGGCCACAGTTTGAGGCCAGCATGGCCTACATAGTGATTTCAAGGCCAGCCTGAATTGCAGAGTGGGACCCTCTCTCAAAAAACAAAACAAAAAAATTATGATTATTTAATCTACTGAAAAATTTTACCTAGCTTCCTTCATTTATAAACTGAAAAAAATCCTAACGAGGATAATCGCAACAAAATATTCTTATTCATCATTTTTGTCCTTCTGGTAATTGCTTATATAGTAAAAACTGACTTAATAAGCTAATGTTTTATAGGAATAGTGAAATTGAATGTTTTCCAATGCATTTTCATGTGTGTTTCACAGAACTCATCAATTCACAATTCTATGTTCTTAATGTAGGGAAAAAATATCCATTACTGGTAAGAGAAATGATCTTCAAACATTTCAATCATACCTGTTTCTGAGCTTCTACTTTCTGCTTTCTGGTTGGATCAATTGCATCTACCATCCATTTGATAGTAAAGTAGGTTACTGCACCAAATATTGTCAAACGGAAAATTAAACCAACGACTTCATTTCGACTCAAGGGCCGAGAAAAAGCTTCAGTGTGCACCATCTTGATTGTTAACCTTAAAAAAACAGAAAGAAATGTCATTAGGTAATATATTTATTCACTAAAATTGGGAGACTGATAAAGTAGCTTGAAGTAAGCAAGAAAAACTAACTTCTAGTCAAATTCAAACACTACCTATCTTCGAAAAAAAGTGTTTCATTTTAAGGAGACATGGGTTTTTAAATTTTTTTAATTTTTAAATGTTAAACAATACATTTAATCACTAGTAGTAGAATAAAGAATTCATTTTAAAAATACGATTTTCAAATTACTCTTTTAGCTTTTAAATAACTACTGCAGAGAGTTTGGAAAAATAACATTAACACTAATCCAGCCAGGCATAGTGGTGCATGCCTGTAATCTCAGCACTCAGGAGGCTTAGGCAGGAGAATTGATTGCTGTGAGTTTTAGGCCAGCCTGGGCTACACAGTGAGTTCAAGTCCAGCCTAGACTGTATAAGTGAGACCCTGTCAGGAAAACAACAACAACAACAACACACACACATACACACACACACTGTTACAGTTAAGTGGGCCAGAAATAGTCCAGGTTCTTGTGTACGACCAGGAAAGAATTCCAAGAGTACACTCTGCAGTGGGTAGTAGGTAGCTGTGTTCACTGGAGATCTCTGGGAAGGTAGCACCCAGGACAAGGGAAAGGGAAAAGGCAGGAAGGGCCAAAACGGTAAGAGCAAAAGGCAAAAGGGCCAAAAAGCGCAGGGGAGTGAAGGTTGAAAAGGGAATGGGCGTGCGTGCTAACTGAGGCTGCTCGGGTATAAAGGGCAGCCACTCTGACTTCTAGGTGAGTCCCACTGAGTTCCTTACTGGCATCAGAACCCTGCCCCCTAGGCTGGGCTGATTACTTAGGGTTTTTGTTATTATGTTTTGTTCCTCCTTTAAGAAGATGGAAGCCTGGATAACCCTTAGGGTGTTGTTTATATTGGGGGCTTCTTTTAAAGTGGAAGCCTGAATAATCCTTAAAATGTTTATGTCTATAGTTAAACTTTTGGGGAAAGCTCCTCAGCTCCTTTGTTTCTAAGTGTACTACTAATCCAACTAAAGAAAGACACTTTGACAGTGAAATATTTTACTAATATGATGGTAAAGGTTTCTTCTATTATACATAACAGATGAAGTAACTTTTGAGAATGAAATTCAAACTATGAGTTGACTTTTTCTTCACACACAAAGGACTGCTTAAATTTAAACATGTTATTATCTCAATTAACTAGTAACATTTTTTTTTTGAGCCATCCTATTGCTCCCAACAGCCTCGTCAAATATGAAGCAACACTTTCAAAAAAATTGAGCCACCAAGAAAACTACCACAAAATAAAACACTTGCTCAAGAACGGAGGGAGAAAGATGTACTCAAGTATATTCCTGAACAGCTACAACAATCACAGCTAGGCTTATAGCGGGCACAGACTCCACTGTCAAAGGCATTAAGTACACAAAAAATAAGCTTGTTAAGAGATACGACTACCACATTCTGGAAAATACGATCTCACCTTCCAACAATACCATTATACTCTCGGAGCAAAGCTTTGCTGAATGCTGTTGGATATTTAAGAAAAAAAAGGCAGCTGAAACAGGACGGTTCAAAGTTCAAACCCAGCCTGATCAACTTAGTGACTTGACAAAAGCCTGTCTCAAACAAACAAACAAACAAACAAAGGCTGGGGACATAGCTCATTGTGAAGGTCTTCGATACAATCCCCAGAATGCAAATGAAGTAAGGTAAAATACATACTGCATTCATGTGAAAAGGAATAAATAGACAGCTCAGTGACAGCTAAAAATTAGGTACTGCATGGATTACTATCTACGGTCTTTTCGGCTCTAAAATCATTTCTTCCCTTCTCATTACCACTAAGTTAGAGATTCTCTTCACCTCCCTCCCTCTAGAATAGCTCCATCAATTTTTAAATTCCTCATATATCTCTTCTCCCTTCAAGAGCATATATTCCCTCCTATTCAAGAAACCTCATAGCTTTCCCTTTACGTGATTCTCGAGGATTCAAGATTACCCTAATCTAGCTGCCAAGAGTCACTTTTCAGTACTTTATTGCTCACCATTTCTCAAAGGGAACTCTCAACGTGTGGAGTCACTGGCATCTGAAAATGCCACAAGGATTTTTTTTCCCTTCAATCTTATATTTGCCCTGAGGCCATTTCTCCTCATTCACCTGAGATTAGTCAAATTCTATACAGATTTCAAAACCCAACTTTATCTGTTACATGAAGCATTTCAGATCACATTAATCCTCTCTATCAGTCATTTAATCCTAATAAATACCTTAAGAAATCTCATTTTTAATCATTACTGAATATATATTTTCTATTCATATATCCATCTTTATAATTACCACACATAAAACGAAGACATTCAAAAATTACATTCAACAGATAAACCGCCACTTAAGCAAAAAACCTCCATTTCAACCATTCCAACAAAGAGATATCTAAGGATTTGCAAAAGTCAAGATTCCCTACTTCTCTAGGGAAATTTCCCTACTTCTCTAGTTGGAGCCAATCACTTCACAATAATTACATTATTTAATCTAAACATAACAACTAAATAACCGAAAGTCTTCACTTTGGCATGTCTGTAATCCTGACAAGAACAACGTTTGAGGTCAGCCTAGACTTAGGTTACATTGTAAGACTCTGAAAAAAAAAAAAAGAAGGAAAAGGAAAGAAAATTTTGGCCTTAGGAATGTTAAGTAACATAATTTATTCAATAAGCACTCACTGAACATCTATATAATACCTACTATACACCACATATTCAATGGCTAAGATATAATTCCATGATGAACACACTGTCCAGTTATATTATAAAGAAAAGAATGCAGCTGGAAGAAGTCATCTAACTAAAATCTCTCTTTATGTAACCATCAGCACTGATTCCAAAACGTGGGTTACAGGACACTACTCACAGAAAGTGAAAATGTGACTTTAGTCTTTATTCTAACAAAGCTCAAAATGCTATTGCAAAGTGTGGTATCATTATATGGGGTACTACCCAATAGGTGAGAATAAATCGGCCAGATAAGGATTAGCTAAATCTGTGAAAAGTGGTGACATTCCAAAAAACCGGTTTCATTTGTTTTAAATTGGTAGTACAGTTTGGTAGACATAAAACTGCCATCTACTGGATGTTCACTGAACTACATGAACAAATTAGGGCTGCTACTGAAGCATATCCCAAAGTCATCAGGATAGTTAACCAATTTTAATCCTATAAAAAAGGTCGACACAAAACTCGTTTAATGCATTTTCCTCTTTTTAAATTATTAACTATAATACAGTAAAGACTTAGGACTACTAACGTCCCTTTTTTTCCCAAGGAGACACTGTCTCCCCATGAAGTAGTCCATGCTGTTCTCACACTTAGGCTCCACCTGCCTCAGAGTGCTGGGTTTACAACTGTGGCACCATGCCAGACTTAACGTCACTTCTAAAACAATAGCCCATTTCTTTAAATGACTTCAAAATCCCGAAACGAAACTGAAACTTCTTGCTTTGCAGACTAACTATAAATCCTGTATAAACTATGTGTACACCCATCTGGGTAATTCCCATACCAATGATAGACCTGCAACGTAAAGCCATTTCATAATGTTACAGCAGAATATACAAAAGCTGCACGTGAACACGAGAGGGAACGTATTTCAATCTTGTGTTAAACATTAGCTTCAAAAAATGAAGCTATTTGTGTATTCAAATGAATACACAAATATGCACACATACAGCTATGCATCATTAAATATCGCAGAACGCTGGTAACTCATGAGTTATCTGCTGGCAAACATGAGCACCAGATAGTTTCATTCTAAGGAGTTCTCCATTTTGGGTGGAAAACAGTGAAATCGTATTACTTCATATAATGAGCCACTTATTGACATATGAAGAGCCGAGAATACAGCACACATACTGTAATGTCTCCTAAGTCAATGCAGTGTTTCACAGTCTCTCAAAGTTCCAGGCTCGCAGACATCAAGGTCCTACGAACACAGCCCGTGACAATAAGGGCCTGACAACCTTCACATAGAGAACAAGGTTATTATTAACATCACCGTCCTCTGAAAAAGCTGGCCCAGTCACGAAGAAACAACCTCCGCTTCTGCACCGAGGGGTAGCAGCTCCCACACAACAATCACAGCCGGTTTCTCCGGCCGCCTTTGCCTACGAGCCTGGTCTTGGGGTCCTCCGGAACTACCCCGAGCCTCCACAGTGACCGGGCTGCCTATAGACTTTCCCTCGGGAATGGTACAAATCTTGGGGGCAGTGCCAGCCGAGACCTCCGTGCCCAAGCCGGGCCGGAAGCCAAGGCCGGGGACGCCCTTGGAGGTTAATCCGCTCGCTACCGAGAATGCCCGGTGCTGGGGGGCAGCCCCGAGGTGGGGCGTGGGAGGACGAGCTGACCTTTCCCGCTGGGCTTCCCGGGTGTGCCTATGGGAGCTCAGATGAATCCTGCAAGTGCCCGCCTGACCAGGCCCCGCGGGAACCCGCTACTCACCCCAGGCCAGAAACAGCGGCAGCTGAGACCCACTCCAACCTCACACAGGAAGAAAATGCCGCCGGGGAGGCAATGCTTCCGGCCGGAGTCGCCCCAACCCTCCCGCAACACACATCGCGCATGCGCAACCCCGGTGACTGGCCCGGAGTGGGCGTGTTCCGAGCCTGAGAAACAGCCCCGCGCAGCCGAGCGAGCGCGGTCGTATCTCAGTTACTCTGTCTGCTACCTGCTGGGTTGAGACTTTCGCAAAGCCCACGTGTGTCCAACCAACGCTCGCCAAGGTTCTGAGTCTAGCTGCTGAGTCTCAGAGATTGAATTGGGGAAAGGTACTTGTAAAGTCCCTCCACTCCCTACGGGCCAAGCGCAACCCCAACAAACAAGGGACCCTACTTGAGAGTGCAAACGAATTCTTCCCTGACGCCGGTTTGATTCTGACTCTTCCTCCGCCACCCCATGCAAACCTTCACGCTGATGCTGTCTGTACTTTAGCCAAAGCGCAGACAGGCATGGCCACCCCTCACCATCTCCCTTTCAGTTTCTAGGGTTAGCTCAGCCTCCTCCTCCATCTCCATACTGGCAAACATCTGGGGGCGACTCCTGAAAAATCCTTTGGCAAAAGACAGCCCACGCAGCCAGGCCTGGCAGTTGAAACGGAATAGGGCCTCTGATAGCAGGTTTTCCATTTTGATGACCTCGCTTTTTCTTTTACCTCTTCCTTTTTTCCAGCATGAGGGACAGGGGCTCAAGAAGACCCAAGGGAGCACACCTGAAAGCCAGCACCTTCTGAATACACAGACTGCCAAAGGGTGAGATGACATTAGGCGATCCCCAGATAAAAGCAGTATCTCTTCCTTCACATTAAAGTGGTCAGACCGAAATAATGAGACGGGCCCCTCCATATCTGCTCTCTGCTGTAAGGATCCGTCTTTGATGGCTAAAGAATTTAGCAGCCTGATTGTTGAGTTGGCAAATGCTACTTTTGTTACAGTACCCCTTCAGACAACGCCGTTTTGGAGATTGAACCAAGGGGTCTTCGTGCACAGCCCCCCCCATTGTTGTCAGGCTCCCCCCCCCCATTTTAAACTTTTTTTAAATTTTAAGAGCAGAGTCTCACTAAATTGCCCGGATTGGGCTGGAACTTGCGATCCTCCTGCCTGAGCCTCCTGCTGCATGCCTGGGATTACAGGCATGTGCCCCTATACCCACCTATGTGTCTGCAAGTTTAATTTAATTTCTTAAAGTTAAAGCAAAGCTAGGTTTGGGAGTAGTAGATTGATAAGAAACACTGATTTGACAAGAACAGGAGAGTTATTAGACTGGGAAAATGTTCACACAAAAAAAGAGAACATCAGCATTCAGCAGTCTTGGAAGAGAATCTCCACTGGGTCTCGGGATGATTCCAAGCTGAGTCATTGCTTGGGATGCTCCCAACTACATGCTTTGACATCGCTAAAAGGGAGGAATATAGAAGGAAAGAATTTTCAGTTTTGTGGACCACTAGGGTAATCAGGCCTACAGTGAGGAAAATGACCCAAGAAATTCAAGAAGGTAATGGATTGCTGTTATTTACTGAGTGAAACCTGTTCAACTAAGCACCTCATCTGCCTTACTCTTTAGGATGATGAACCTATCCAGCTTGCTTGAGGTTAAGAGTGTTGCTAGGATCTAGGACTTTGAATGCTAAAACAGAAAATTTTAGACAAATCATAAGGAATTGGTCACTCTACTAAGGACATCCTAAAAGAATCCTACGATGAAATGGAGCTCCTAAAATGGTTATATCTCAGTTTGTCTGCCTAATGTCTGAGGAATGTTTGCCTAGGAAAGGGAACTGTTAGATAAGGTAATGGATGGATTCACTGTGGAATTCCTCAAAAACTTCAGAGAATGCCTAACACCATGTTCCTCAAGCTCTTTAAAGAAATTGAAAGACCAAGAAGACCAAGTACTCTCAAAGTATTTCCTGGAAGCCGGAATTACCCTAATTTCAAAATAAGGATCCAACCGAAAAAAAAAAAAAAACTATAGACCAATGTCTTTAATGAATATAAATATAAAAATCCTCAAACAAAATACTGGCTGTTGTGACTTATGTCTAGATGTCCCCCAAAGCCTGATGTGCTCATAGGTGACACTTTTGAGAACTGACTAGAGCAGCCAGCCATGGTGGTGCATCCCCATAATCCCAGCACTTGGGAGGCTGAGGCAGAAGGATTGCATGAGTTTAAAGCCAGTCTGGGCTACATAGTAAGTTCAAGGCCAGCCTGAACTGCATAGCTAGACCCTGTCTCCTCTGCCCCCAGAGAGAGGGAGAGAGAGACAGAGACAGAGACAGAGAGACAGGGAGAGGGAAAGGGAGAGGTGTGACCAGATCATGGGCATGTGATACCAGATCATGTGTGTGATATACTGGATTAGTCCACTGATTGGTTTAGCATAGTTCTGGGTGTGTATGATGGATTTACTACAGAGGGAAGACCCACCCTGTGTGTGGGTGGCGCCAGCCAATAGGCTTGTAGCCTGGATGGAATAAAAGGGGAAAGAAAGAAGGCTTGTTGCCTCCTGTCTGCCATGAACTGTTTCTCCTCTGCCATGTCCCTCATGTTGCCCTCATATTGCCCTGCCTTGGAACCAGCCAACTATGGACTGAAACCTCTGCAAACTATGAGCTAAAATAAACTTTTTCTCCTTTAACTTGTGGGTTTTGGGTGTTTGTCCCAGCAATGAGCAAGTAACTAAGACACTGGTAAACAAAATACAATGAATCATCAAAAATCATGCCTCATGACCAAGTAGACTTCATCCCAGGGATGAAAGAATGGTTTGATATATGCACGTCAATTAATGTAATATATCACATAGACAGAAACAAGGACAAAAATTACATGATTGATCGCAAAAGATGCCAAAAATGCCTTTGACAAAATCCAACATCCTTTCATGATAAAAACACTAAAGAAAATAGGTATAGAAGGACCTAATCTCAGTTTGAGAAAAGCTGCTTATGACAAACCAAAGGCCAACGTCATATCAAATGGGGAAAAACTGCTTTCCCTCTAAAATCAGAAACAAAACAAAGATGTCCGCTATTGTTACTCCTGTTCAACATAGTATTCAAAACATTAGCCAGAGCAGTTAGTCAAGAAAAAGAAATAAAAGAGATATGTATAGGAAAGGAAGAAGTCAAATTATCAGTATTTACATATGATCCAAAATTTCTGTACAGATTTAATGCAATCATCATCAAAATACCAACAGCTTTCCTCACAGAACTGGAGAAAACAATCCTAAAACTCATAAACTCATGGAAACAGAAGAGATGCAGAATAGGAAGAGCAACCTTTGCTGTAAAAGCAGAGCGTTTATGAAAAAATCAACCAGTAACAAATGCTCGCAGGGCAGTGGGGAAAAAGGAACCCTCGTCCATTGTTAGTGGGAATGTAGACTGCTCCAGCCACTATGGAAATCGATATGGAGATTCCTCAAACAACTAGAACTAGAGGTTCCATTTGATCCAACTATCCCCCTACTGGGGATCTTCCCAGAAGAACTGGAATCCTCATACCACAGGGATGTATGCACAACCATGTTTAAAGCAACACAATTTGTAATAGCTAAGTCTTGGAAACAGCCTAAATGCCCAACAACCAATGAATGGCTAAAGAAAATGTGGTTTTTCTACACAATGGAGTACTACACTGCCATAAAAAAGGATAAACTCGAGTCATTTGTATGTAAATGGATGTTCCTTGAGAACATACTATTAAGTGAAATAAATCGGACACTATGAATACACATTGAATTGTTTCTCTGATATGAGAAACCATGGATGTGTAAAAGGATGAAGAGGTGTAATAGATATAATCTAAAAGGAAGATAATATTCTAAGGAGAGAAGCATTGGATGGAGGGGGGGGAGAAGTGGGAAGGGAAAAGAGGGATAGAAAAAGGAAAGGGAATTCATGGAGAAATGTGAATGTACCTGCTGTAAATAGGGAAGGGAATAGAGAGGAGGGGTGGGGAAGAGGGGGTAGAACCAAGATGCATCATGTACAGGTACAAAATAAATGTGATGAATGTAATCATTAAAAAAAAAAAGCAAAGCAGGATGTATCACAATCCCAGGTTTGAATTTACATCACAAAGCTACTGTGATAAAAACAGCATGGTACTGGCACAAAAACAGACATGAAAACCAATGAAACAGAATAGAGGTGCAAAAACAACCCCAAACACATTTGTCTTAGATTTCCTGGAGCCAATGGTTGTAAGAGAGCAGATTTAATAGAGGACATTTATAAATTACAATATTCACCCACAAGCCAAATGCAGGAAGTGCTGAATGTCTGTCTAGGCACTGGAGACCTGAAAGATCCAATCAAGGGCTGGGAGCCCACAGCATTGTCTCATGTATGTCCGTGTCTGCAGATTATGGCTGAGGAAATCTTTACTGGAACCAGGAGATGATGCTGGCAGCAGAGATAACAGCCAGAGCTCCCCTGAAGCAACAGCAGCCATCCTCGACGACAGCAAGGCCCTGAGCTCCTTCCTTGACGAGAACAACCAAATTCCTTTCTGGAGAACCAGCCACAGTAGAGCTTCTCCTGGGAAACAGCCCAACTACTAGCTTCTTCTCCCACTCTTTATGTTGCGTCAGCAACTATCCTTAGGTGGATCCTCTATGCCCAGTGTCACACCAACTCAGTCCGGCTGGGCGTTCTGGCTCAAATTGACCACATTAAATCCACCACGACATTCAACTATTTGATCTTTGACAAAAGGGCCTAAAACATACACTGATGGAAAGGTTGGCTCTTTAACAGATGGGGTTGGGACTACTGGCTGTCCACATGCCAGACTGAATGTAGGCTATATCTCTCACCATGTACGAAATTAAATCTAAATGTATCAAAGAACTAAATGTTAAAACAGAAACACTTCACCTGCTAGAAGATAAAACAGTTAAAACTCTTGAAGTTGTAGACATAGGCAAGAACTTTCTGAACAAAACCCTGTTACACAAGAAATAGTACCAAGAATCAACAAATGGGCTCATATCAGATTAAAAAACTTTTGCACAGCAAAGAAACCAACTAACAAAGTGAAAAGACAGCTTACAGATTGGGAAAAAGTTTTGCCAGCTACATCTCATGTAGAGGATGAATATCTAGCATACATAAAGAACTAAAAAAAGTCAGATTCCCAAAATAAAAGACACAATCAAAAAGTGGGCAATTGAAATGAATAGGTACTTCATAGATGAAGAAGTATAAATGGCCAATAAATATATGAAAAAGTGTTCAACATTGCTGGCTATTAGAGAAATACAAATTAAAACAACACTGAGATTCCATCTTACTCCAAAAAGAATAGCCTAATCAACAAATGCTGGTGAGGCTATGTGGAAAAAAGGAACCCTTCTACATTGTTGGTGGCAATGTAAACTAGTACAACCATTGTGGAAATCAGTATGGAGATTCCTCAGAAAAGTAAAACTAAAAATTCCATTTGACCTAGCTATTCCCCTTCTAGGAATCTTCCCTGGAGTTAAAAGATATCATCTTACAGTGGTATATGTATACCTGTGTTTACAGTTACACAATTCATAGTAGCCGAATCTTGGAAATAGTCTATGTACTGATCAACAGATGAACGGATAAAGAAAATGTGGAATTTATGCACTACAGAGTACTACTCTGCCATAAAGTAAGCTTGAGACATCGGTAGGAAAATGGGTGCACTTTAAGAACATAACGTTATACAAAATAAATTAGACACACAAGTTTAAATATCTCATGGTTTCTCTCTCTCTCTCTCTTTTTTTTGGTGCTGGGGATCGAACTCAGGGCCTTGTGCTTGCAAGGCAGGCACTCTAACCACTAAGCTAAATCCCCAGCCCCTCATGGTTTCTCTTATATGAGAAATCCAAATTATAAATAAAGAGCAAAATAAAAAATAGATAATGATAATAGCAGAGAGAAATTTTTCTCAAAGGGGAAGAGGATCAGATGGAAGGAAGGAGAATGGAGAAGAGGAAAAGATGAAAAAAGAATTAAGATCTGTTATGTATATATACCAGCTCCACAGAACAAATGTAAACATTATATGCTGCAAATATGTACTAATAAAATTTTTAAATTGAAAATAAAATCCACGCAAAAAATTATATGTGATTTTCGCATGTTATAGTAACAGCACTTAGGAATAATCTTATGTTTCTAGATAAGTCTTTTTCTCTCTCTTTTTTGGTGCTGGGGATTGAACTCAGGGCCTTGTGCTTATGAGGCAAGCACTGTAACCACAGAGCTAAATCCTCATCCCCATAATTCTTTTTCTCAAGCAGTACTGCTAATTGTATATTTTTACAGCTTCTGCTATCAAAAACATTTTATAGAATTTAGATATTTAAAATCTACATTTTTTGTTTAGCTTTCCTATAATACCAAAGATATACTGTTCAAATGATACTGTCTATGGAAAGTCAGAATTATCAAAAACAAAATTGCTTCAAGAAAATGTCTAACCTTATTATAGCCTCACTTGCGAAACTTTTAAGTCATAAATGAAAGAATCAGGCTGGGGATTTAGCTCAGTGGTTAGAGTGCTTGGCTTGCAAGCAGAAGGCCCTGAGTTCAATCCCCAGTGCCAAAAAAACAAAACAAACAAACAAAAAAACCACATAAATGAAAGAATGAATTTCCTGGGATTCATCTGAGACCTTTATAAACTTCCCTCCATATGGTTTTTCAAATGGAGGAAGAAATGGGAAAGATTGGTAAGAATAACAAAGATAAGAATTCATTAGCCAAAATAGAAGGAACAGTGATTGAATGTTAATTCTCAATTCCTATAACAACAGACTAATAGATGAGGCATAAAACAAGACCAGATGCTGCGGTTTTCTGTATGCACTTGACTTTCCATCCTTTATAACCTAGAGCAGTTTTTGCTCTAAGTAGGTCGCTTTCTTGCTCTCATTTACCTGATAATTCTAGGAAAATGCTCTTGGAAGTATTTGGAAAATATGTGCTGTTGCTTAACATTTTAAAAATTAAGATTGCATGAAATCTCTCAACCTCCTTTCTCTACTATGTAGTCAGAATAACTTGTAGAATGGACAGAAGAATTTGAAATCATTTTTTGTAAGTGCAAGTTCAGTAAAATCTGTGCACATGCTATTAACTCCTATAATTCTCTGTGCTTAGGTATGGCATAGTACTGAGCTCACAATATTACAGTTGCAGTCTGTATTGGCGTGAATTTTTTAAGAAAAGCGGATGTTTCAGATATGAGATGGGTTCAAGAATACTTGGGGGGTTATTCGCAGTGTTTTTGTTTGGAGACAGGGTCTTGCTATGTTTCCCAGGCTATCCTTGAACTTATGAGCCTCCTGCTCAACATCCTGAATGCTGGTGTTACAGGCATCTGTTACCAGAACCAGCTTTAACAATTGTTTTAATTGTCTTTTTTTTCAATTCCGACTTTCTAATAGAATCTTCAGGTCCCATTCCTATAGGTTTAACTTGACAGGGGAAAAAAGGGAGTAAGGAAAGACACACAACCAAACAGAAATAGTAGGACATGTGAAACAAACCATGTTACTGATCATATTATATTGCCCTGGCATTGTAAGAGTTGCTCCTGACAGATCCATCATAAACCAGTCTAATTAGAGCAACTCTTGCTATGTACAGGACCTAAGATCCTGGATCTAAGATTATGGATGTGGGTTTGAATTTAAGATACGCTGCTGACTGGGCACAAGGCCATGAGTTCGATCCCCAGTGCCAAAAAAAAAAGATATGCTGCTGACTAGTTCTATCACTTTGGACAAACTACTTATGCTCTCAAGACTCAATTTTCTCATTTAATATGGAAACAGTAATAGTACACATTTGCCATAGATTTGCATTGAGAATTAAATGAGACAATGCATATAAAATGTTGAATTTAACTCCTGGCACTTAACAGATTATTAGTTACTTTTCTAGAGCCAATGGTTTGAAAGAGAGTAGATTCAATACAAGATGTTTACAAGGTACAACATTCACCCATAAGCCAAATGCAAGAAGAGTGCCAAATGTCTGTCTATGTACCAGAAACCTGAAAGATCCAATCAAAAGCTGGGAGCCCATGGCACTGTCCCATTTATGTCTGTGTCTGCAATAAATGGCTGACGAAATCTATGCTAGAGCCAGGATACGATGCTCTCAGCAGAGATGAAGACCAGAGCTCCCCTGAAGCAACAGCAGCCATCTTCAAGGACAGCAAGGACCTGAGTTCCTTCTTCGATGAGAACAGCAGAGTCCCCTTTGGAGAACCAGCTACAAAAGAGCTTCTCCAGGGAAATAGCCGGCAACTGTCTTCTGTGTGCAACAACTGATAGACAAATTTCCAAAATTTGAGGAGCTTTTCTGAGCAAAAGAAAATGATCTATCCTGTTCAGAGACTAAATGCACTTTTTACAAAGGAAGAGCAAGGGCAAAGCTGGCTGATTTTAGGTGTTTAAGAATGAAATGTTTGCTAGGCCTTCTCCTTTCATCTACAGGGAATGGACAAGCTGTCACGCACTGGCAAGCTAATATTGAAACCTCTCTTTCCCTTCCACACCCCTCTTACTGTCATTATTTCTGGAACCAGGAAAACAAAACAAAACCAAGAACAAAAAATACAAAGCCTGTAACTTGAGTCACAGAACTGCAGGAAACAAGTATACTAAATTGGCAGGGCTGAAAGTCCCATTCAGTTTCAAAATAGTAAACCTGATAGCTTCACAAACCTTTCTACATCCCAGGCTTCTGCTTGTTAAGTTTAAATACAAGCACCATTCTGAGAGCTTTGAATGCTCAAGGAAGGCTCAGTGCCAGAGACAGGCCCCCACCAGTTTCTCTGTGTCTTCTGAGTTCTCAGATTAATAAGGGATCAGAAAAGTAATGGTAAAGAAAAGGAGACAAAGAAGGGTGTCTCAACAGTGTTCTCTTCCCCTGTAGTGTTTTGTAAAAAGCTGAAGAGATGCTAACAATTTCTAGCTGGCTACAAGCAGCTTTAGAATTCTGTCTAGATATTCTTCAACTCTGTGTCCCACCTTCCACGTTCCAGTCCATCCGTCACTTAATCCAACTGAACGCTGAATAAACTGGCTTCCCATAGTCTGATGTTATATTGTCCTCACTGCCTAATATCTAAGAAGCCTCTTCTCCCATCCCTGATCCTTCCTTGGGACTCTTGAAAAGAAACAGCTGACACAGTTTAATTGAATGATGTATAAAGCCATGAAATACAATGATTGTATTTCACTTTGTTTCAATGAATAATCATATTTCTTCAGTTGAGTGAATCATAAGGGTTGCCAGCACCTGAACCTACATTCATAGTCCAAAAAAATCTGTATAGCATTTTCTCCTCATTCCTCAGAAAGGGAAGGTCTGTGACACTCCATTTTAATATCATTCCCAACATTTGTTTCCATAGCCAAAGTGTTACCAAGCACAAAATGTCAGGTGTACTTTTAAAGCCTGTTCCAAAATAGTTTGAAGCATGCAGGATCCAGATTACTGCTACTTTATTCAGTATTTAACATACCACTAGATGATTTACTCTGACTATTTTTTTCTTTTTTTCAGTACTGGGAATGGAACCCAGGAGCTCACATATGCTAGGTAAGTGCTCTACAACTAGAAACCCTTTCATTTTTTGAGACAAGCTCTTGCTAAATTGACCAGATTGGCTTTGAACTTGACAATCCTCCTGCCTCAGCCTCCTCAGAAGCTGGGATTACAGACATGCTCCACCACACCTCACTCTACGATTCCTTTTGACCTAAGTGTGAAATAATTTTTGCTTAGATTTTCCTTTGCTTTGTAAACTGACGACAACTAGCTTTGAACTCCAAGTGCGGGAATACAGCTTAAGACATTATGAAGAGCTGGCCACAGTGGAACTTGCCTATGATCCCCCAGTCATTCAGGAGCCTGAGGCAGGACAACAGCACGTTTAAAGCCAGCCTGGGCAATTTAACAAGACCCTGACTTAAAATCAAAAGGTCTGGAAGTAACGCTCAGGAGTAGAGTACTTGCCTAGCATGTTGAAGGCTCTGGATTCAATCCCCACTACTGCAAAAAGAAAAAAACAGTTATAAACATTTGTAGATTAGTGTAGTAATCCCTTGCCAACTACCATTTTGTTAAACCTGGTTTTGTTATAGTGTGGTTTCCTGTCTCTATGCCTAAATTGTAAAAAATTTTGATCTCTATGTTGAGTTTAGTTCATTTGAATCAAAGAACTAATCCACAGTTATCCCTATCTTCATTTCCACTCCTATCCTATCCTTATGTTCGCATCTATGGGACGGTGAAAACAGGGGAGGTCTTCACCCTCCACCCCACACATGTGATGTGTGGAGAATAACAACTGGATATGAACCTAAAGAAAACATGCCCTCCATCTGTGGAATGACCAGCCAGCTAAGAAATGTTACCAAGGCCTGCAAAAAGCGTACCACTGAGAAAGTGAGTGGAAGAAGCATTCATTAAATTGTCCATGTAGTAAGGGCTAGATCAAAGAGTTCAAGAAAAATGTGGCAAATATAAACAAACCCTGTTTTTCACGGTAGATTATAGCTTTCAGAATACGAGCTTGTGAAAACTGAGGAAGAAGATTCCTTTCTGTTTTGTTACCAATTTTATTGTTTTATTCTCTTGGAAATATTTCCTTGAACTTGCTAATGAAGATTTTATGTAATATGGCACTTTCAGGAATGTAATCACTCCCTCTCTTGGTTGATAAGAGGTAACTGTAACAAATTCTGAAAACAGATTCTCATGAATCATGTTTTAATTGAGAGTGGAAAAGGAAGAGCAGGGAGGTGAGAATATAGACTTATCTCTGCTTACGTGTTCATTTACTACTTTTATAAAGAAAAAAATGGCTTACCTTCTTTTGAAAGTTTAAATTTCACTCTCTAGAAAGTAAATTCAGGAATAAGAAACTCCACACCTATTCTGTAGAATCCAATATATTGTTAATTCCATTGTCTTACCGTACTTGTCAGAATGTTGGCTTGGAACGCACCTCGGGGACTTGAAGAAATAAGTGACATTATGAAAGATGAGACGCAACCCTCTGAGAAGGACCACTATTTCAGTGTTATAGAAATGGTTAAGAAAGATTTAGATATGTATACAGGAAGATAAAATTTCAATATATCACAGATTTTCAGAATTGAATGAAGTATTAAATGTCATTGAAATTTTAGCAGGAGGAGGTGTGGAATTACAGTAAGAATGTATGCTCCGGAATTAGAGGACCTGGGTCAAATCACACATTCACTGCTTCATAACTCCATTTTGGGAAATTGATTTAATCTCTCTGAGCCTTAATTTCTTTATCTATAGAATAGAGATAGTGTCTGTGTTATAGAGTTGGCGAGGGAATTGAAGGTAATGTATATAAAAGAACTGGGACAGATACTTAGTAAGCATTTAAGAAATGATTGTGGTGGTTGTGATCATAATAGTTCCAGCCAGCGGCCATTTAGCTAATTTGAATATTCTGGGTGATACGGAATTCACTAAGTGCTCTGGCAGCCCATTTCTTGTTCAGAGGACTGAGCCTAAATCTTTCCCCTTGCTGTTATTCTTGCCAGTGAGGCTGCCCAGATTAAGTCTGTGTCACTAGGCTGTGAATCTGTAATGGAACATATGCTTCAAGAGTGGTGTAACCAGTGTGGATACTACAGATTATCAATACAAATTATGATCAAATTAGCTTCTTTTTGCTAGTACCTACCATTTTGATATTTATTGAATTTGCCATCAATTAAAGCCTGTTTATGCCAGGCGGGGTGATACACACCTGTAATCCCAGCACTCTGGCAGGGTGGGGCAGGAAGATTGGAAGTTAGAGTCCCACCTGGGCAATTTAATGAAAACTTCTTTGATTCCCAGTACCCCACCACATACACATACACGTACATGAAGCCTATTCATATTCTTCACTAGAGCAGCAAATCTTGGGTCCTGCATGCTGTACCTATCACAGTTTTAAAGGGAAACACTCAAGTGTAGAACCTTACAATTAAATCTATCATATTTATTAATAAACTGATAAAGTTCCTTGTCATACAAGTATAATTTGGGTATTTAATCAGCTGTACTGTCACATGGCAGCCTGTAAAATAATATAACTGACAAATGAATAAGAAAAGAACTTAGTAATTTTTTTAAATAAACACTTACATCGGGTTGAATATGTGCCAGTCACCATTCTAAGTGTTTTACGTATTTTAACTCATTTAATTCTCTTAACAACCTCATGAAGTACGTACTATAAGTACCCTCAGATTAGGAAACTGGAGCACGGAGAGGTTAAATTGCCCAAGTTCAAATACTAAGTGCCACAGTCAGGACTTGAACCAAACCGTCTCAAGTCTGAGCCTATAATCATACATGCATTACTCTGTGCTCCTGAATTTGTCAAATTTTGAAAATATATAGATTATGGCTTATTAAAAGAAGAAAAGCATAATGCATTAGTATTGTTGGATCTGCAACCTTTAGATTTTACGAAAACACTCCTGAGACTATCCTTTGAGTTGTAGCGGATGTGATATATTGGAACACAAGATGTTGACTGGAAATACCTAGCTCCAATCTAAGCAAGAGTAGGCTTCCAGTAGTAATGATTTAAAAAAAAAAAAAAATTAACACTAGGGATTGAATCCAAGGCCTCTGCACTGAGCTGCATCCCTGTCCCTTTTTTATTTTGTTTATTTTTGTGTCAGGGTCTTGCTAAGTTGCTGAGTTGCCCAAGCTAGCCCCAAACTTGCTATCCTCCTGCCTCAGCCTCCCAGAGTCCTTGAGATTACACGATTGTGCCACCATGCATATCTATAATGTTGGATTTTTTTTATCTAAACTATACAATGACTTTCACACATGGTCCTTGGATATATTGTTTTTCTGATAAAATTGTTTTCAAATACGAAAATAGCACCATCATATTTTAATTTATGTTCAAATTAGAATACAGTAAAATGGGCTGTGTATGTGTGTACAATTGTGTGATTTTTAAATACTAGAGTAGATTTATATAAACACCACCACAATCAGAGCAGTTCCATTACCCCAAAAAACTGCCTTGCGTCTCTCCTTTGTAATGACTGCCTGGGCCCCACCGTAATATCTGGCAAACACTGATCTGTTCTCTGAGCCATCATTGTCTGTGCCCTGGTACTAGTTCTGAGATTCTAAATTTCACACTGTCTTCTGCCTAGGCCAGAGAATTCTGGAAGGAAAACAAAACAAAACAAAAGCTGAGAAAACTCATGGCTAATTTACTTTGAATCCTTGTCTTCATCTCCAGCCCACTTGCTACTTTTTGTCCTTTATAATCCTCAAGTAATTGATCCATGAGTTCTATCTAGGTTTTATAGCTACATTCAATGAAAAAGACACAGTGGAGTGGGCTTACTCTATCTTACCGGAACTATCAGTTCTGAAACTATCAGTTCCAGTAAAATGGAGTAAGCACACTTCACTGTGTCTTTTTTGCTCTTGTGGACTGAATGTTTTGTGTCTCCTCAAAATTCCTGAGTTTCAGTCCCCCAAAGTAATGGCACTTGGAGGAAGGGCCTTTGGGAGGAATTAGGGTTAGCTAAGGCCATGAGGGCTAGACCCTTAGGACATGCTGATGCCCTTTTAAGAAGAGGAACAACGGGCAAAAATTTCTTCCCACTCTGTGAGTTGTCACTCCACTCTGTTGGTGATTTCTTTTGTTGCACAAACGCTTTTTAATAGGATGTGATCCAGACCATTTATTCTTTGTATTATTTCCCGTGAGGTCTGAGTTTTGTTCATTAAGTTTTTGCCCACACCTATGTCTTCAAGTGTTCTTCCTATTCTATCTTCCAGCAGATTTAGTGTTTCTGTTTTAATGTTGAGATCTCTGATCCACTTCAATTTTAGTTTAGACACATATCTAGTTTTAGTTTTCAGCATATGGCAAGCCAATTTTTCCAGCACAGTTTATTAAAGAGGGTGTCTTTCTTCCAGTGAGAGTGTTTGGCTCCTTTGTTGAATATGAGGTATTTGAGTGTGTTTAGAGTTGTTTCTGCATCTTCTAAACTGTTCCATTGATCCTCAGGTCTATCTTTTTGCCAGTTCCATGCTGTTTTTTAAATCACAGTAGCTTTATAGTATAATTTTGGGTCAGGGATTGTGATGTCCCCTGCCTTGCCCTTATTGCTATTCTTGTTTTTGCTATTCTTGGTCTCTTCTGGTTCCCGATGAATTTTATGATTGCTTTCTCTGATTCTATCAGTATGCTTTGGCACCTAAGGCAATTTCATGTTATGCTCTGTTGTTCTCCACCAGGTGGACTTTTTTCTTTCCTTTTTTTTCCTCCCCCAGTAATCTTTTCTATGTTGTTTGTTTCCTTTTTTCTCTTCCTCACAGTGTTTATATTTGTAAACTTGTGTTAATCAGTACAGTGGAATTTAAAGAAGGTGCTAATCCTCGAGGGTAGTACTTTTTAGCCGCCTACATCTCCCATCTTTTCCTATTTCTATTCTCATTCCACATTTCCATACTGTCCTTCCCCTGGGAATCATGCTTTCGCTCTGCTACTATTGGCCCCAAAACAGGAACTAACTTCCTTTAATTCATGTGGGGATCAAAAATTTATTAGTGACCCTGGTCCTGGAATAAAAATACTGTACTAGTAGTCCCCCACCCCCACACTCTCTGGAGTTTTACTAAATCTTTACATTGTTTCAGTGCTAATCAGTATAATCTGTGAAATCAAACCTCAGTTGTGATTTAGCCACTTCTCTCTTGAAGAGGAAAGTAAAGAGAAATATTAGAAAATAATTTCACCAGAACTTATTTGAAAGAGAAAAATGAAACTCTTGAATGAAACTAGGTGTCCACATTCTTGGAACTGTCGCTTACTTTTATGTGGTGCAACTGAGGAAAAGGCTACATTAATACGTTTGGTTTGCAATTAAGAAGGACTCATAGCACCTCCTTTTTTTCCCTTCAGGGCACAGAATATTAACTAAGCCTGACATTTCCTCTATTGATGTTCCTTTGGAAACAAAAGTAGAAATTGTGGTTAACATCTTTCCAGATAACAGAAGATAGAAAGGTAGAAAGAAGGTAGAAAGAAAATGTTATATAACATGACACAACAATGTAAAGCAACAGTGGATGGATGATACCACTATTTCAGGACTATATTATATCAAGCTGGTAAATTATATTTGTGTGTTTAAATTTATATTTGAAAAAATGTAGTCTTTCACTCATTGAATTTATAAATATTTAACTGTTCATTTGGTATGTAAAAAAACTGCTAGGCATTATGATAATTGCAAGAGTACAAAAGTTTACACAATTTTTTTTTAAACTCCAATAAATTTCAGTAAAAGTGAGAGCAGCTTTGCTAAAGTGAAAACTAAGATGTAGTTAGCAATTGTCAGGGGTTAAAGTAGACAGGGTAGGTGAAGTTTTCATTCTAAATGCTACTGTACCTTCTGACATCTGTGAATGATGCTGGTTCCTGGGGAGATCATGCTGATTTGCCTTTTGCACAGTTCAGCTTGGCCAAGCATCTTTCAGGTTTTAAAACATGTGCCAGGGAATCCACACAGAAAGCCACATCTCTTCAACCTGGCCCCACAGAGAACTTTCAGTGGAAAAGAGGCTGTACGCATTCTTTTAAAAAAAATACTATTCACTGAAGTTTATATTTTATTCAGATTTCCTTTGTTCCCCTAATGTCCTTTTATCTGTTCCAAGATCACATATAGGATAGCATGTTAGATCTCAGGTCTCCCTAGGCTCCTCTTGAAAGTGACAGCTCTTGTTTCTAGTGACCTGGCCTTTTTTTTTTTTTTTTTTTTGTGGTGCCAGGGATCAAACTCAGGGCCTTGCTTTTGCTAGGCAAGCACTCTAACCACTGAGCTAAATCCCCAGCCCCAACCTGGACCATCTGGAGGAGCCCTGGTCTGGGATTTTGTAGAATGGCCTTCAATCAGGGTGTTGTCTGATGCTTCTTAAAAAACAAAACACCTTCTTTGTGGCACTGGGGATCAAACTCAGTCTTGCACGTGCGAGGCAAGCGCTCTGCTGCTGAGCTGTATCCCCATCCCTGCATGCATTCTTGCTCGTGTCGTAGTGTTGGACCTGTGATTTAAGAGAAGCATGTGGCAGGCCAATGTGATTGGACTGTTTTCACGATACTAAACCTTGATTTTAGAATGATTCAGAAGCAAATGTGGCTCATTTAAACTCTTGACTGGAACATTGAAATGGCATACAATTATAATAGTAAAAGACATAAACTATTTTAAAAATAGTGTTTTATTGGGATTTCTTAAAGGAGCAAGGGAATTCTTGTTTTCTTATCTCCCATCTTGTATGATAGTTATTCATCATTAAGCATTTACTGAGAATTTATCATATGTCAAGCATATGCAAGGTGTCAAGGTCAGCAGCAAAGAGAACACAATTGGGTAACATTCAGTAACAGCTAACAAGCTGGGCGTGGTGGTGCATGACTATAATCTCAGAACTCAGGAGGCTGAGGCAGGAGAATTCACCAGGAGTTCGAGGCCAGCCTGAACTACATAGTGAGACCATCTCACAAAGCTAAAAACAAATAAATAAAATCCAAAAACTCTCTAAAACTGCTTATAGCTAACACTTACAAAGTGCTTACTATGTGTCAAGGACTTGTTCTAAATTTCCTCTCTCCCCTCCCCATCCCCTTCCTCCTTGTAACAGCCCTATGAGGTGGGTACTATTATCATCCCCATTTACAGATGGGGACACTGGGGTACAGAGATTAAGTAACTTGCCCAAAAATCTCACAACTGGTAAGTGACAGTACAAAATTCAAAAGCAAACTCTTTGTCCCCAGAATCTATACTATTAAACTTTGTTATGATTTAAATATGAACTGTCCTCTAAAGACTCGTGTATGGAGGACTTGATCCCCTCTACAGCAGTGTTCAGAGGTGGGTCCTACAGAGGTGATTGGACCATGAGGCATGAGAATATTGACCTCATCTGGGGATTATCTGCTGATAAACTGCGAGCTGAATGGGCTGCCACGAGGTGGGTCCCTGCTGGAGGAAGTCGGCAGGCCACTGGGAAGGCACCTTTGGTGGTAAATCTTGGCCATTCCTCTCTGGCTCTTCTCTCTGCTTCCTGATTGCCAGGAGGTAAGTGGCTTACCTCTGCCACACCCTGGCACTGATGTTTCTGCCTGCCAAAGGCCTAAAAGCAATGCAGCCAGCTGACAGTGAAACCTCTGATACCATGAGCCAAAATAAACCTTTCCTCCTCTAAGTTGTGTATGTCAGATATTTTGTCCTAGCAATGGAAAAGTGACTAAAACAGCCTCCATGCTAAGTAGGCACCCCAGGAATTTATGACTTGAGTCTACATAATAAGTACTTCCTCTATAAAGGTAAAATAGTGGGGAAATGGAGCATAAAGAAGCAAACATGATTCGGATTAAATGTTTCCTATAAACTAACGTCAAGAGTATCTGACTCAAGAAATGCTTCAGTTCTGTCTGTCCTGGAAAGAATGGAATAATCTAGTAACAAATGAAATAAGGAGTTGGAAATATTTATGGACAGATGGCAATCTAGTTTAATTTTCTATCCAGGTTATAACCCTTATCTTCCACATTATCTTTTCAAATATACATTTTGAGGGTTAATAAATACAATCATCGATCCCCAGCACCCCCCCAAAAAAAATAGTCAATCCAATAACATTTCCTTTCTCCATGAAAAAAAAAAAAGGAGCAGTAGTAGGGTTTGAACTTAGGCACTTTTGCATGCTAGGCAAGCACTCTACAACTGAGCTACATCCTGAGCTCATGTGTATATATACATATATATATGTATATATATGTATATATATATGTGTGTGTATATATATTTTTAAGACAGGGTCTCGCTAAATTGCCCAAGATGGAGTTGGTCTTGAACTTGTGGGCCTCCTGCTTCAGCCTCTCGAGTAGCTGGGATTAGAGGCACACACCACCACACTCAGTTGAGATCCATTTACATAGATTGTGTCTGCCAGGCATTCGGTAGTAGTAGATAATCAATTAAGTATTTGTTATTACTTGGACGACACAGCTCACACCATGCTGTCTTTATAGAAATGTGTTTATAGAAGCATGGGAGAAAAAAATGCAAAATACCAGGGGTCTTCATTAAAACAAAAAAAAAATGCCCTTTAGTAGCCCCACATGTTTCTAAATGTTATCAGCAAATGTTATTACTAATAAATGTTGGAAGTTATTGTTATTCATTATGTTCCCAGTTTACATTATCATTAAATTTTAATGGGGTCCATGAGAAAATAGGACTTAATTATCCAACTATTTTAATATTTGAGTTCCCTAAACAGGAAGAGAGGAATAAAGTTCATATAAATAGGCATTGAACTTGTTATTACTGGGCAAATGGATTTTGCTTTCACACAGAAATGAAACTCTGAAGTGATTTGTTATTGTAGAACTAATTTCTTTCTGGGAGTTGTTTTTGCTTACTCACCATTAGATATTTACTAGACCACTAATATTACCTCTATCTATCCTGCTTATGTAAGTAAATAAGTACCTTCCTTCCTCTTTCCAGGCAAGTAGAGATTCCAAATAAATGATGAAGAACTCCTTATGCTCCTAGTTCTTCGACCCTTTTAATCCCTTCTACACTCCCAGCAGAGGTAAGTGTTAAATAGCTTCAGGTAACTATGGAGACTTTGAAATCATAATTGTGAAATCATCATGTTACACACCCACTCAAAGTTCTCTGCTTCAGGGCCAAGGTTTAGGTGATGTCACGTAGCCTAAAGACTTTCTATTTCCTGGACTGGTTTCTATGTTTTAAGGACAGGAAACAAGAGAAGGATGAGCCTGCTTTAATTCTGAGGGTTTAATTAGCATCTGCTAAAGCTTGAAATATTTCCCACGTGATAAATTGATCTAATTTATTCCTTTTAACCTACAGTATAATGTTCTGTCATATGAAAATATCACATTTTATTATACATATTGATGGATATCTAGATTCTTTATAATTTTTTGTCTGCTTCAAATAATATATACATGAACATCCTTATTCAGAATGTGGCTTTTTTATGTACATGTATGCAAATTTTACTATAGTAAGTGTGTTTAAATTTCCTCTGGAAAATTTCCTCCTTACTCATTTTAGAGTTGGAATCAAACTTACTATATGAGTAGTAGCAAAGGAAATAATTTCCTTGTGATGTAAACATTAATACTTAAAAGTAAAAATTTTAAATGTATCCAATGGAATATAAATATAGTAGTAACTTGATACTGTTACCATGTGATGAATTCAGCAGATAAATTCCAGGCTTTTTTGTACAAGGAGCAAAGAATTGCAAGCATATAGTCCAAATGCCAAGTGAAAAGCAGCTACGTTTTTTGAAGATCACAGGAAGTTGTGCTCAGGGTAAGTCCGTGCTGACAAAAACATGGCACAAACAGAGACGTCATTCCAGGCTGACAGAAAAGCAAAAAGCACTGCGTACAGAATGTAATACACAACACACAGCACAGTGCTAGATAAATTGGGCTTATGGAATTTGAAGAATATGCACCTCAGCCTGGGTGCCTCCTCCTAAATCTCTATGTAAGATTGACAGGAATGACAGAGTGCTGTGTCATCTCAGGGGCTCTCAACACGCATGCTGTCCCAGAATTCACTCTGATCTTCATCACACTTATGAGATGAGGTACATATTTATGAACCCTTAACAAGGTTTGAGTACAGTGAAGGTGACTGAAGTTCAGGTCAGGAGAACTGATGGCATGCGCCCTTCCCAGGGTGTCAAAGGTCTCCTGGACTTTTGTTACATTATTCTCTACCTCTCTTAGGACAATGGAAGGAGGAATGGCCCTGGAGCAGTGGTGGCAAACCTGTGGCACATGTGCCACAATGGGCATGGAGAGCTCTCTCTGTTGGCACGCCAAGTTACTCCAGCAACCAAGAATGGAGTGTAGGATTGCAGTTGTTTTTTCTAAATTGAAACCTCAGTATTCAGGTTTAATTGCAGCATTGATACTTTGTGATAAATAAATGGGTTTTAGGTTGTAGTTTGGGCACTCTGTCTCTAACAAGTTCTCCAACACTGCCCTAGAGTGCTGTTTAAATTTAAATGGGTGGAAGGGAGTGATTTCCTCAGCTCTATTGTTTTGCCTACACCAATACCATTATCCATCAAACATTAACAACATAAACAAACTCTTTTATTATAGTGTAAAATATTACATCATTCTTTTTTGGGGTGTACTGGGGATTGAATTCAGGGCCTTGTGCTTACTAGGCAAATACTCTACCCCTGAGCTATATCTCCAATACCGCAGCATTCTTTTTTCTCTCTTTGGACTTTAATTCTGCTACAGATTTTTATTTGAATGTAATATAGATTATGTGTGAATACCTTTTATTGACGATATCTATCATGTTTCTCTGCAACACATTTTATATAAAAATGTGAATTAAATTATTATCTTAACCGTAATGCCCATTAAGTGTCAAAAATTGTTGTGAATTGAATTATTATTATTTTTAGTTCATAACTGATCAATGATATACTTTTAAATATTGATAATTATTAAATGTAGAAATCAGTGGGGCTTTTAAAAATTGGTTACTATATCACACATGAATTTTGCATATTTTTAGGAAACCAGTTCAGGATCAGATAATTTATCCCTAGTTTTTGCTTTTATTTTGTAAACACTGAGTAATATTATTCATGTAAATAAGTAGGTGATGATTGGAATTTTTTTAGCTATGCCACTCATTTATTTTAAAGAGTTCCCAATTATATGCAGCATATCACTTATTGGTTTTATTTTTAATGATTATCAGTGGACAATTTGAATAGGTTTTTCTTCAATTTGACAAAAAAAAATTAGTGTTAAACACTCTAATTTTCAAGAGGGTTGGTCAGTAAAATCACTTAGTTTCTCAGTACCCGTATGATTATTCCAAGGAATCTGTTTAGATCTTTGCAGGTCAATAAAGTGTCTCTCAGTATCCCTGGAGGAATGACTCACTGTGGACTCCTCATACCAAAAACCACAGATACTCAAGACTCTTACATAAGATTGTGTAGAATTTACATGCTCACCCTCCTGTATACTTCAAATCATCTCTAGAGTATTTTCAATAGCCAATACAATGTAAGTGCTTTGTAAATAGTTGTGTACAGTATTTTGTAGAAAATATGGCAAGGAAAACGTCTGCACATCAGTAGAGATGCTTTTTCTCCTCTGAGTATTTTTGATTCACGTTTCTTGAACCCATAGATGCAGAACCCAAGTATAAGGAAGGCCAACTGTTTTAGCATTTATATGCCATTTTTTCTTTAATGAGAGAAAGAGCCATTGTGAAAGGGCAGATAGTGACAAGGAACTAGTATGGCCACCTGACTACACTCGTACTCAGATAGAGTATATTTAGGAGAAATTATAGGTGGCAATTATAGATCTGGAGTTGATTTTTTAAAAACTGAGCCCTTGGTTTTACAGTTTGAAGACCACTACACTCATGTTCATACTAAGAAGTGGATTGCTGGGTTTGATTTCTCTTAAACTATGTGACTGATTCAGTGATGACATTTTCATGCCTCTCAAGGACTCAGAATGGTCCCTGTGAAGAGGCATGTATTTAAGTCATTATATTTAAGTCATGTATTTAAGCCATGTATTTAAGTCTTGTAACTTGGGAATTTTTTTTTTCTTCTTCTTCTTCTGCAGTGTCAGGGATTGAAACTGATATAGGAGAAGTATTACTCTCAGCCTGCTGTATGTTAGGTGTATTGACTCTCTGTCTTTTGAAACTGAAGAATGAATTTTAAGGAATAATGGGGGTTAAGAGGAGGAAAGGTTCATTGAGAGATAGCTCTTGAAAGACAGGAGGAGGCCCAAAAGTGGGTTGTTACCGAAGCCCTTTGTCAGGGGTAATTTATACAGCAAAGTCACAATGTGGTCAAACTATAATCAACCTGTATGATAATAAGCATAGCTGCTTAGCAAATATTGAGCTGGTAGGGAAGCAGGTCACATAGCAAGGTACATGGAAAGAACAAAAGCAATTTTGGGAAGGGATTGTGGGTGGATGTTTTGGTCACCCACCTGATAACTGCCATCTATTTGGACTTTTTGGACCAGATGGTGCTGATTATAGTACAATTTTAAGTTAGTGCTTATCCCTTAGGGAGGCATGTAGACCTGGCTATTGTATTTTTATCTTGAGGCCTGGTCTTTAGATGTGCCTCTAGCCACAATTTTGATGTCACTATTTTTTACTGACTTCTTTGAGAGCTCAGTCTCTCTCTGGCTGTATATTAATTTTTATCTAACTTAGCTGCCTACAATATTTTCTTCTCTGAAGAGCTATCTTTAACTGTGGCTAGGGGAGAATGGGTGAAGTTTTAACTTAGTTGATTTGGGCTGAGAAGTGTCAGTATAAGAGAGATCATAGTCAGGGCCCTTTTTTGGAGAACTAATCTAAGGGGCCTTAGTCATGTTGGGGTTTACCAGTTATGAACTCTCTTTAAAAGTTTGATCTACTGGATCTTGGTAAAAGGAGTCTGGTACATTTATTGTTGGTTTCTCCTGTATGATCACTTGGAGTTTGGCAGCCTCTAGGTGAGAATAAACAATTTTTTAAGGAGATTAAAGCATGTATGGCCAAAGCACAAGCAGTAGAATGGAAAGGCAGTTTGGAGAAAGGAGCCACATCCACACACTGTTTTTAAGGGGCTGGACTAGTGATTGTAACCAGCTGGCTCCTAGCCTGTCTATTGATTGAGATTGTCTATAAGTCTGATATTTTTTTGTCACAAACTTTTTAGTTTTAGCTGTAAGAAGATGGAAAATTTGGTGGTGTGAAGAACAATTTTAGGAATGTAAAGACTCTTAGGCTTTTATAGCTTTCCCTGTAGCTTTTTAGCCTTACTGAATTGTAACAGTGGTCAGCTATAGGAATAGTTGGAAACTGCCAGCAGGGGTCAGTGATTGGAGTTCTGTTCTTATATTTAGCCTTTATTATTATAGTATAAATTTTTATATTTTTTTGGTTTTTTTCTATTGGGTGTTTAAAACCAAGTTAAAGTGAGACCTGTGGTAATTAAAATTAACTTTCTGTTGTTTATTAAGATCAGTTACATCTTTTTAGAAATTATTTTTGGATCCATGTATAGAGCCACCCAGCACTTGTCAGTGTTAGCTGTCAGGATGAGAACACAAGAAACTTATTTTAGTAAAATATAGAGCCTTTGTTTTTAAATTTAGTTTTGTAAGTTTAACCAAGAGCATCTTAAAGTTTTAGAAAACCACATTGTTTTAGATATAGAAAATTTAGCCTTTTAATGATAGCCAAAATAATTATTTTAGATGACTTGTTGTAACAGTTAGTAGCATTGAAAGTTACATATATTGTCTTTGACCAAAGGAAACTCTTAAGTTACGGTATATAGACAATAACAGACACTGCATATATAAGACCAATTTTTGACATTATCTTGGTTATCTAACAACCTGGAAATACAGTGGTAGCTCAGTCATAAACTTAACTCATTCCACAATTCTGGGGAAGATAGCCACATTCATGTTTGTCACCTGAAGTGAGTTCACGTACAGAAGCAAAATTTTGCTGAATGCTTCAGTTTGCGAACTGAATTGTTTATGAACAGAAGTATCTCTGAACTGAGGTATTACGGTATGTTACCAGCTTTGAAGACATCTTTATTATTACCAAGTGATTTAAATTAGCTTATTTTTAAGCTATGTGAAACACAGGAATTTGAGATAGTATCTTGAGTGTTTATTTATCTATAAGCCAACTTAAGTAGAACTTTTGAAGGATAATGTATATTTAAAAATTAACACACAGAAACGCATATTAACCTAAATCATATGTAAATATCTTAGTTGCTTTTCTCATGGCTGAGACAAAATACCTGACACACAAAGCTAAAGGACAAAAGGTTTCTTTGGCTCACATGAAGGACTTACTGTGGTCAACTTGAGCAGGAATCCCCAGCTGAACTGAGTCGGTGTGGTTTTGGGCATAGAAGATCCACTTGAGGATTGCTGCACACAACATAAAGGAGAACGGGAGCAAAAGATAGCAGCCAGCTGTTTCCCAGAAGAAGCTCTGTCACGGCTGGTTTCCCTGACATGAACTTGGCTGTTCTCATCACAGGAGGAGCTTGGGACCTTGCTGTCACTGGGGATGGCTGCTGTTCACTTTGGGGGAGCTCTGGTCTTCATCTCCACCGTGAGCATGGTATCCTGGCTCCAGTATGGATTTCTTCAGCATTTCAGTGCAGACATAGATGTCCACGGGACATAGCTGTGGGCTCCTAGGCCTTGATTGGATCTTTTAGGTCTCCAGTGCATAGACAGACGTTCTGCACTCTTCCTGAATTTGGTTTGTGTGTGAATGTTCCAACTTGTAATTGTCCTGTATTAAATCTGCTCTCTTGAAAGCCATTGACTATAGAAAACTAACTAATACAGCTGAGTTTGTAGAAGTTTTAGTTCACAGTTTGGTGGCTCCAAGGCAGGGTGGTATGACAGAGGGTTATAAAAGAGGAGAAACAGTTTGTGGCAGGCAGAAGACAACAAGTAGCAACCATCAAGTAACAAGCAATGACAATAGCCCTCTTTCTACCTCTTATATTTTATCTGGGCTACTCATCTTTAGCATGGGTGGCACTCACACCCAGAGTGGGGCACCCAGTCCTACCCAGAACTATGCTGAAGCAATCAGGGGACTAATTTAGTAATCATACACCCTTGATCCCAGAATCACACACCCTAGATCCAGCTGCTTCTGAAAAGCCCCACCTATTACTGCATGAGGCTTTCAGGGTACACCCAGACACAGGCCATAACAGTAACTTTATGTTATGTAAGCCTCAAGCCTTTCAGTCTTTATCCAGTAATGTTTTAAATAAGTATGGCTACCTGAAAACTTATATAAATGGTCTTTTATGGAACTCTCAACAAGAACCAAAAAAAGAAAAACCATTGAGATCAAAAATTTTCTTTCTTAAATAGAGCAGCTGCAGGTTAACCAGTTATTAACACACATTGAACAGATGACAAACATAAACACACAAAACAACCATTTTAAATCAGAGTGCACTCAAATATATCGGCCAAATTGACTGCAACAACCCTTTTACAGTTTTTAGGTTTGTAATTATAAATAGACTAGTTGTAACTTTTTTATAGGTCATCAGTTAACAGAAATCTCCTGTAATAAAAGTCAGAAGCAGAAAACCCTTTTCCAACTATGAAAGCAAAGGCCATTTTTAAGAAAGGCCCTAGGTTGATGACTTATCTGATTGGAATAGCCAGCTATACAGGCTTTGTGTTGTTGTTTTGATAGCCATAGCTGATAGCCAAACTTACTGTTTTAATAGCCACATGTAACTGTTCCCTCCAAAAGGACAGACTGTTATATGTAATTTTAACTATTTTATTCTCAGGAGGTGCTCAGGCCAGATTTGTGTGTAGGAAGAGAGTAGGTGACACTCTTTGGAGCAAAGTATGGATTCTAAACCTTGGGCTAGAAGGCCTGCCAAGGTGCCAATCTGCCCTGTGGCAGATGACAGTTTTTTGTTTTTTTTCCATTATGAAAAGAAACAAGGGGAAAGAAAGCATCCCCGTCTATTGCTCTTGCTTGGTACCCCACCCAAGGTGTTTCTCAGATTTAAACCTGTCCAGCACCAGCAGTGGTGATTGGAGGTGGGAGGAAGTAGCCAGAACCAGGCAGCTGTGCTTACTGCGGGCCTGGGCTGCCTTCCTCATCATCCTGTGACTCTTGGACCATATTTAGCTATAGGCTTTCAGTGGTTGCTGGCCTGGCAAGATGTTTTGGAGAGAAATCATGGCGAGAGTGAGGCAGTCCTCTGGGAAGCAGGGCTGTGGCTATCCTTTAATACCCGTTTCTGTTTAAGACTGTTAATAAACTCATGAACGTCCCTAGGAATGTTTTTTGTCAAAGAACTTATTTGTGTATTGTAAAAATCAGTCAGTCTGCCCTGTAGTGCAGCATTTTTGAGGGGAGCAGAAAGTGTGTCAATTTTTTGTTTTGTCTAAGGGCTGAAAGCCTGATAAATTTGGACTAAAATTTGTACATTTATTTTTTGCGAGTTTGAGAATTAAATCTAGACCAGTTTTTAAGAATATGGCCCAGAGATAAGTGGAAGTCAGCTTTACTCTGGAAGGGTCACAGGGAGGGGAAAACTCACCATTTTGGAAACTTGGTACTGAAATCCAGCAGCCATAGAGAATTGCCCTGAACAAAACTGTTGTGGTAAATTACATTTTTTCTCAGGGGCAGGGCAGTAGAGAAGGGACAGAAGAGTGATACTATGCACAGCACAACTACTAAATCCTAACCATCTCAAGGGCGGAAAGACAAGACCAAAAGTCTTCCCAGGGTGGGTCTCCAGTCCTTAGCAAAACATGCCTCTATGATTGATTCCAACCACATTGCCAAGCAGGAAATTAAACCAATAATCAAAGAACCTGAAAAGACTTCTTTTAACTTTTCGAGAGCGAGACAAAGAAAATCAAAGGATGGATTGGAGATGTTCCTTTAAACTTTATTATGTTGGGCTCATTAATATGCATGTTTTTGAAAGTACCTCTCTCTAGCGTCACCCAGAAATCAGTTCTTTTCACTGCGTCTCAGAAAGAGGGTCTCTTGCCTGTTCCATGAGAAACTCCTGCCCCAGAACAGGGTCAGCCAAAACCCTCATGTGCGCCTTCCCGGATGAGCATGAATTCTGATTCCCCG
Source organism: Hystrix cristata (assembly GCA_004026905.1). Classification (NCBI taxonomy): domain Eukaryota; kingdom Metazoa; phylum Chordata; class Mammalia; order Rodentia; family Hystricidae; genus Hystrix; species Hystrix cristata. The sequence continues at coordinate 246,631 of PVJO010000203.1, forward strand.
CTAACCCAGGGATGGGGGTTATGTAGTCTATAAAGGAATGTCTATCTTTGGTCCCCTTTTAGATGAGCACTCATTTTCTAGGGGTTCAAGGAGCTTCCAACTGGAAAGGAAAAAAGATTTTTAAGATTGCAAGGAGAAGCACATTACCATTTCCTGACATACTGATAAAAACCATTCCTGACAGAGGAAACCTTCCAAAACCTGCCCCGTAGCCTCTGGCTGAATCCTTAGACACACCCGTGCAAGCTGTCAGCCAAAAACCATTCTAAAAGCTGTGACATAGACCCATCTTGTAACAACCAAACAAGTTAATATATAAAGAACACAAAGCCCTGTTTGCAAAAATAAAACTGTTCCATCACAGAAACCCACATCACAATCTCCATGCTATCAACTTTTAACAAGGTACAAGCAAACAACAAAAGGTGTAAGCAACGGGCAAACAACAGATGACAATTTTTGATTATGTAAATGAGTAAGAATACAGTCAAAATATTTAGGGGTGCCATTAAACAAAAGCAAACGCTTGCCTCATTCCAATTATCTTGCTGGGTGGGTCCTACAGAATGATAAAGGAGAAATATAACTCCCAACCTGCAAGAAGTGAGATGTGCCAATTTAGTGTATTCCAAAATCGAAGAGTGAATTTTAAGGAATGACAGAAGTTAAGAGTAGGAAAGATTTATTGAGGGATAGCTCTTGAGAGACAAGAGGGGTCCCAAAAGTGGGTTGTCACTGAAGCCCTTTGTCAGGGATATTTTATGCAGCAAAGTCACAATGTGGGTTCAACATGGGTCAGACTATAATCAACCTATAGGATTACAAGTAAAGCTGCTTAGCAAATAGGAAAGCAGGTCACATAGCCAGGGTACATGGAAAGAGCAAAGACATTTTTGGTGAGGGATGGATCCAGATGTTCTGGTTACCCACCTTGATGGCTAGCTGGACTTCTTGGACCAGGTGGTGCTAATTACACCACCTGGTAATATAATTTTAAATTACTGCTTATCCCTTAGGGAAGTGTGGAGGTCTAGCCATCACGTCTTTACTGTTAGGACTGGTCTCCTCTAGATGTGTCTCTAGCCACAGGTTTTTTTTTTTTTTTTTTTTTTTTTTTTTTTTTGGTGCTGGGGATCGAACTCAGGGCCTTGAGCTTGCTAGGCAAGCACTCTAACCACTGAGCTAAATCCCCAGCCCGAGCCACAGTTTTAATGTTGTTATTTTTTACTGACTTCTTTGAGAGCTCAGTCTCTATCTCTCTGTGTATTAATTTCTATCTAACTCACCTGCCTGTAATAAACCCAGGGCTTTGACATGCTAGGCATGGGTTCTACAAGTGAGCTATGTATCTTGAGCCCTAACTAGGGAAATCGAAGTTACTGGTGACCAATGAGTAGTAATGCACCAGAGTTTTGCGAGACAATTACTTTGCATAATTTGCTCTGTGATAATCTGAAAGTATTTTTTTTTTCATGAGTTCCATGTTTCTGTAAAGGTGTGGACTACATCAAAATGATACAAAGACTGTACTGTAATTCATATAAATTTTGTGTCCTGAAGCATAAATGCTTTTAAGAATTTAGCCTCTATTAATTTTAAAACAAACAAACATCTAGTGGAAGTTATTAGAAACATTTTATACAGTTTGGGAGAGCTAGGGGATTGTTTGATCTAGCTTCTGTAACAAACCAAGCCAAGTAAGCTACCAAGGTAGCTCACTCTTAGGGCAAAAATATTCTCATTGGCAAATTGCTGGATGTAATTGAAAAGAATAATAGAGTTTTTTTTTTTTTTTTAAATAGCATATTAGCCCTTCTCGGGGAGGATACAGTTTAATTCTACTTTGAAGACAAAATTTAATTGCCAAATTCAAATCATAAGGAAAAGTTGGAGGGCCAGCAGGATAATTGCTCAAGACTGTAACATTGAAGGGATTTGAAATACAGACAGTCCTGTTTTGCAACTAACAAGTCCACAAGAACACACGCACACTAAGGCACAGCTTAAATTAAAGCCTGCTCCTAATTGCTTCACCTGGTGACACAGGAAGAAAGTAGTCTCCAAGCCAGTGGCCTAAGGCTACACTCTAGGAGGTAGCCAAGAAAAAAAAATTCAATTAAGATTTACAGCTCAGAGCCATGTAAATGAAGGGTTTGGGTTTGTTTCCTTTGAAAATATGCTGTTTCTATCCATTAGCTTTCAGTTTCCCAACTTCATTAAATTTATGTTAAGGACCTGAAAAACAATATTTCCAAATTCATTTTAATTTTTTTGAATTTTACTTTATCTTTTTTTTTTTGTACTGGGGATCGAACTCAGTCTAAATTCATTTTTAAATGCCATGATTTTTGCTGACAGACTTCCTTTTCCTTTGGGGATCCTGCTGCGCAAAGCTGTATGTCTTGTAAGAAATGCGGTACATCTAGTAAAATTAAGTAGCCAACATCCATAAAATTTCCCTGCTAAGTATGACATTATACTTACCTACAGAATTGTTTCTGAAGTTCCAAGTCAGACAAACATAAATCACAATTGGACTACTGTACTGTCTAAATTTAGTCTACTAATCCCAAGACATTGTTTTGATATTAGAACCTATAATGAGGCAAAGTCTAGAACGCATATATTTTGTTTTGTGTAACCATAGAATTTAACAGTGGTCTCCTCTTGGTTAACAAAGGTTCAAAAAATTAAATAAAGACACACTATAGTCATGTGATTAAAAAATCAAAAGGTACAAAGCAGCAGCATGACATATGGTGTGAGTTGTGGCCTTGGAGCCTTAGAACTTGGTAGTCCTATATGTGTTGTCTTTCTGCCTAGTCTCCCAGCTACATCATTTTCTTGTATATTAGCAAAGAGATCTTAAATATACTGTAAGAAAGGGGAAAACGGGGCTATGAAGAAAAAGAATAGCAAGAAAGATGGCAGAACAGAGAGTGCAGGACAGATGAAAGAGGTGAAAGACCAAGGCTGTACATAAGGGTCAACAATTTTCTTCCAGCTCTCTGTTGCAATTGTCCTCTGTGTGTGTGTGTGTGTGTGTGTGTGTGTGTGTGTGTGTGTGTGTGTGTGTTATGAATGGAAGAGGAAGAAATTGGAAGAGCAAAGGGATAAAATGTCAATTTAGCCGGGGAAGGGGAGTGGTGAGACAATGGGAATTTTTAACCACATGCATATACTGCTTAAACTTTTTCGTATTGTTCTCCCTTCTCACAGAACTTGTATCTGGACATAATCAAGTGTTCACTATTCTAGTATTTTGAAATTTAGGTTTTAGGAATAAATAGGCACAAATATTCACAGAAGAAAGGAAAACAGATGGTCAGGCCTCTGTTACCTCATGCTGGAGACAAACTTATGTTTCTCCAACACAACGTGGTGCGGTGAATCCAAAATTAAACTTTCTGTACTGATCTGCTTGACTGCAAATCGGTCCGTTGGTTAATTTTGAGTCCTGACAAAGGCTGCCTCTAACGCGGCATGGCGTCATTGTCACTGACTCCAACTCTTCGGCAGGTGGCAGCATTCCCCTTATTCCTGATGAATGCGGACGGCCTCTTCCGCTCAAAGGAGCTAGAGCCTCAGTCCTTTTCTTCTCCAGTCAGATTATAAGGACGGCTTCCTTTACTCCTTGTTTGGAAGGTATTTGACCAATGATCTTAGGAACTGCGGGGAGAAGCAAACGTACAGCATGAGGCAACTCAGATTTTCTCGTTCGATTCTTAATGTCCTGTTCTTCAAGGCTGGTTTCAGGACACTTCAGGGCGGAGCACGTATTGGTGGTCATACCGTTCACTATCCCCCTTTCCCTGTTCCACGCCCTATTGATCATCTCTGTTTAGGCAGTCTCCCTGCTCCCTGTGTTCACTCCTATGCAACGCTCGAAAATGCCATTAAAGCCATCTCTAGTTAAATTTCTTCCTAACCTGCTTAGGTTTCTAGAACTGCTAGGTTTTCTTCCTTCTTTATTCACCAATGGAGTATCAGGAAATTTCCCAGGCTCCAGTCAAGGATCTTTCACTGAGTTTTATGTAAACTGGGCATCTAAACTGTCAGGCCAGAGTTGGGGCTTTAGCTCAGGGATAGAGCTCTTGCCTAGCATGAGCAAGGCCAATCAGTTCAATCCCTGGCACCCTGCACCCCCCCCAAAAAAAAAAACTGCTGGGCCTTAGTTTCTTCATTTGTAAAGTGGGACTGCTTAACTAGGCAATTTTTTGTTTGTTTTGGAGTTTTTTTGGGGGGAGGTGCTAGGGTCAAACTCAGGGCCTTGCAATTAAAGGGGCAAGTGCTCTACCTCTGAGATAAACCCTCAACCCCTAGGAGGTAGTTTTTTGTTGTTGTTGTTGTTGTTTTCCTACTAGGCTGTTTTTGAGATTTCTTCTAGCTCCTATACTTCTGAAACATTAGGCAGTCTGCCACTGCCTTGAATGGGAAAACATGGTGGCACTGTGAAAAGAAAGATTATTTCTGGAGTAAAAATATATTTATTTATTTAGTGGTGCTAAGGATTGAACCCAGGGCCAACATAGGCTAGGCAAGTCCTCTACCACTAAGCTACATTCCCAGCCCTTTTCAAATCTTGTTTTGAAACATGGTCTCAATTGTCTGAGCTGGCCTTGAACTTTTGATTCTCCTGCCTCAGCTTTCCAAGTGGCTTGGATTACAAGCATGTACTACCATGTTCTGTAAAAAAAAATATTTTTTCTTTGTGCAGCAAAGGTTATTAAGTAGTAAAAAGAGTGAAAAGTAGATCTAGTTGAGATCACTGCTTCAAGGGCGAGAAGATACACAGGATAAGGTACAACCTGTGTAGCATTTGTGGAAGACATCCATGTGTGCTCAGTGGTGCAGCAGATACTGAGCTGACCTTTAGGCTTAAGTGCTGGAAATTCCTTTGTGTGCTCATCTGTCTAAAAATGAAAATAGAGTTGAGCTTCCTGTCTGGTTTATTTGATATTCTTTTGATAATAAACATTTATTTTTAGCCTTAATTCAATTGGATGAAATAACTTTCTGCCTTATGAAAATAATAAATGATGATAGTAAAGAACATTTAAATCATAGAGAAAGCAACAAATGAAAAAGAAAAATTCCTTTCCCTCTGAAGTACTCTTTCCCATCTTTCAGAGATAACCAGTGTTATCTTGGGTTTGTTTTTTTTTTTTTTTTTTTTGGCGCTGGGGATCGAACTCAGGGCCTTGCGCTTGCTAGGCAAGCACTCTAACCACTGAGCTAAATCCCCAGCCCCAACCAGTGTTATCTTGTCTGTTTATTCTTCGAGATATTTTCCATGCATTTATTCAAACATATCACTCATTTTTGTTTTATTTTATTGAATATTTAAAAATGTATATCGATTCTGGAGTAGAACTGCAGATGTAAAATAAATGAGTGAGCAAATAAAGAAATTAAAAGATTAAGAAGCAAAACAGTGATTCTAGGAAGGACTGATCTAAGAGAAGGACCATAAAAAACTGTGGTCGTGGGAGTCATTCATAAGGAGAGGGCTGAGCACTGTGATAGATTGTCAACATCCAACAGTCTGTTCCTCTAACATGTGGGCCACTGTCTTACCAAAAGGAGAAGACTGTTTCCCCTTCCTCGAATCTTGTCCCTATTGCTGCTGTGGATAATACACTGAGGCAAAAATGGTGATATTGCAGTTTTGGGTTTATGCCTGGGAACTTTAGATTTTGCTGTCTTGGAAGATAATCACCATGTGAAGATGCCTGACTGCCCTATTGAATCGATGGATACTCCCTGAAGGGAAGGAGACTATGGAGAGAGATAGGTCCAGTTAGCCCCTAGCTATTGTAGCCACTTCAGCTGAGACATTAGGAATGTAGCTGTAGCCATCTTGGATTCTCCAGCCCAAATGAAGCCATCCCAGCTAATACTACATGATAGCGACAAGCTGTCACCACTTGTCCTACTCATGTCACAGAATACTAAGCAAGTAAGTGGTTGTTGCTGGGGATTGAACTCAGGGCCTTATGCTTGCTAGGCAAGCGCTCTATCCACTGAGCTAAATCCCCAACTAGTTGTTGCCATTTTAAGCTATTATATTTTGGGGAAGCATGTTATGCAGTGTTGATACTATATCTTGAGATAAATTGGTGTCTGAAAGTTGGGTTCTGGCATAATAAAACCTTTATGGCAAGCTGGGTGTGGTGATTCATACTTATAATTTCAGCTATTTGGGAGACCCAGGCAGGAAAATGGCAAGATTGAGGCCAGCCTGGAGAACTTAGTGAAACCCTGTCTCAATAAAAATAAAAAGGATGTTTCTCAGTAGCAGGACATTTGCTTAATATGTACAAAGCCTCGAGTTTAATTTCCAGAACTAGAGAGAAAAAAAAAAAAAGAAAGAAAGAAAGGCCAGGTAGAGGCACACACCTGTAATCCCAGTATTCTAGAAGGCTGAGGTAGAAAGATCCCAAGTCTGAGCCCCGCCTGGGCAATTTAGGGAGGCCTTGTCTCAGAATAAAAATTTTAAAAGGGCTGAAGATATGACTCATTGGGAAGGTCCTAGGTTCAATTCGCAGTACAAAAAAAATATAATAATTAAAACATTATAGCACTGGCTTAGAGATCAGGCATTGGGTAGAGATTGGAAAGGTGATTAGTGAATTCTTTTAAAAAATTAATTTGATTTTCAAAACTTTTATTTTGAAACAATTTTAGGCTGACAGAAAAGTTGCAAAAATGGCAGAATTCACATGTATAGTCTTCATTCAGCAGCCTTACAATTAATATTAATAAATTACATTTGATCAAAACCAAGAAATTAACATAATGTACAGATCAGTTTTTCTAGTGATTTTCTTTTTCTGTTCCAGAATTCAATGTAGGATCCCACATTTGTAACTAGGGAGAGGAATCTTCATGGAAGCTATAAAGGCATTGAGAAAATTGCTATTGGAAGTTAGAGAAATAGTGTAAAGGAGGGGCAGAATGTTGGGTCACACTTGTGTGCAGTACAGCATAGACAACAGAAAACGTACCCAATCAATTTGTGAATCTGGTAGAGGAGATGTTTAGGCTGACTGTTGCAAATGTTAGTTGGCTTCTTTCAGTGATGTATGATGGTACACAAGCAAAATATGATGGTATTACCAGACAGACATATGATTAAAATAAAGGAAACATTCAGTTTTTCAAGCAGAACATAGAGAACATAAACAAAGCCTAGCAGGGTCTTTCTAGCCAGCAAGTCTCAAAGTCAGAAATGGCTTCGGAGACTGTCTCTACAATGCAGCCTCCAGGGAAAGATCCAGACTCTGATAAGATGCTGGCTTTCATCTAGACAAAAAGATTTCCAAGAATCTTAAGAGCTGTCATACAGCAGTCACCACCACAAGCCCAAATTAGAGATAGAGGTTTTATTTATTTATTTATTTTTGAGACAGGGTCTCGCTAAGTAGTTCAGGCTGGCATTGAACGCACTACATAGCCCAGGTTGGCCTTGAACTCAAGGCGATTCTTCCTGCCTCAGCCTCCCCAATGCTGGAATTACAGGTGTATACTATCACACCAGGCTGAGAGGTTTGCTTTGTGTTGCTTTGTGGGCAAGAAATGAATCCTGCCTGGCATGGTGGCAGACACCTGTAATACCAGCACTTGGGAGGTCAAGGCAGGAGGATCACCCTGAATTTGAGGCCAGCCTGGGCTACATAGATAGCAAGACCCTGTCTCAAAAAACGAAACAACACAACACAAAACAAAATGAGAGTGTGAAGAAATGTAGAAAACCAGGGATTTAACTCAATGGTAGAGTGCTTGCCTAGCAAGTGCAAGGTCTTGAGTTCAATCCTCAGCACCAAAAAAAAAAAAAAAAAGTATAGAAAGCCTACAAAATTTGAAAAACATTTGGATAAAACCACTAACCCCTTGAACTAAAGAAAGAGGCAATTCAAAATGACCAAAAGCTTCTTGGACCATACTATAGGTGGGAATCAAACTGTGAAAGTTATTTAATTGTAAAGAAAAGGCAGTTTTTATGGAAAAGGAAAATGGAGCCAGGTGTGGTGGCATGTACCTCTAATTGCAGCATTAGGGTGGCCCAGGCAGGAGGATCGCTGAGTTAGAGGCCAGCCTGGGCTAGATAGTGAGACCCTGTCTCAAAAAACAAAACAAAAAACAAACAAACAAAAATTGATTCAGGAGTGCTAGCCTAGAACCTGGATGGGAGCCAAGGGCTTGTGAGCAACCTCATGAAGAAAGAGAGGCCCCCTCCACCATCTCGGCTACCCCAGCTGAGATGCTAGACATGTGGGTGAAGATATCCTGGGCTTTCCAGACCCAGCCAGATTCACAGTTGAGTGGTCTACATGTCTACCCCAAGTTGACATTATTAGAGAACAGAAGAACTGCACAGCTCTGCCCTTCCCAAATTGCAGAACTGTGGTTGTTTTAAGACACTAAGTTTTAAAGTGGTTTATTATCAAGCAGTAGATAATTGAAACAGTTATCAAATGTCAGGATAGTTTCTATTGCTTTTACTTTATGGACTGCAACAGTGTCAGCTAAAGAAGTTAAGGGTTTTTTGGGTTTTTTTATTTTTGGTTTTTTTTTTTTTTTTGCTTTTTTTCTTTTTGGTGCCGGGGATTGAACTCAGGGCCTTGTGTGTGCAAGGCAAGCGGTATAACCACTGAGCTAAATTCCCAGCCTCCTTTTTGGTTTTTTGAGACAGGGTCTCACCTTGTAGTTCAGGCTGTCCTTGAACTCACTATGTGGCCCAGGCTGGCCTTGAAATTGAGGTGATCCTTCTGCCTCAGCCTCCCGAGTGCTGGAATTACAGGCATGCACCACCATGCCTGGCACAAGAAGTCAAAATTTTGAATTCTGTAGCTCTATATGCCATAGTAATTACTCTGTCCATTAATCTTGTCCATTGTCTCCTTCCAAAAGGTGATCTTTACCTGGGCATGGTGGTGGACACCACTAATTCCAGCACTTTAGGAGACTGAGGCAGGAAGATGGCAAGTTCAAGCCCAGCCTGGGGAATTTACTGACTTAGTGAGGCTGTCTCAAAATAAAAAATAAAAAATGGACTGGGGATATAGCTCAGTGCGAAAGCCCTGGGTTCAATCTCAAATAATGGGAAAAAAAAGAAAAAGAAAAAAGGCAAAAAAAGTGTTCTTTAAAATGAGTTGTGGTGCACACCTGTAATTCCAGCATTCATGAGGCTGGGGCAGGAGGATCAAGAGTTCAAGGCCAGCCTGGGCTACACAACGAGATCTTATCTCAAACAAAATAACAAAACAAAAACAACAATAACAACTATAAAAAAGGTGCTTTTTGTTGTGATGTTTCAGAGGCCTGCAGGATGTTCTGGAAGGAAAGATTTTTAGGAGTGAGGCAGTGTTCGACTTTCATTCTTTCTCACGGTCTGTCCTATATCTAGAAAAAGCTCTATGAAGATGTCCAATTATCTAATGGTATTATAATTACTTTTAAAATTATTGGAAATGCCAACACAAAAAATGCGTTTCATAGGGCTAGTGTTAAGAGTTAGTAGTAAGACCAAAGTAGAATATCCATAGTAGAAATTAGTTTGAAGATTAAACCAGTCAAAGGGTATTGTCATCTTAGGTTTTTCTATTGTTCTCTGGCACCAGTCACCCCCCCCACCCCTTTTGCAATACCAGAGAGTGAGCCCTGGGGCTCACACACTATGGGTAAGTACCATCCAGGCACAGTTTCTGAATGCCCCAGAGTGGCTGTTCTGTGACTAATTCTCCTAGAATCACCCAGCCCAAACCTTATTTCTCTGAAAGTTTTGATTTCCTACAGCACACCTCTACATAGATGGGAAAGGTAACCAAGTCATCTGAACTAATTCGAGGAGAGATGGAGGACATGGAATCCGTACACAGACATTTTCTTTTAGAATATTATTACTCGTATGACCCATGACAATGCCTTGTGCAGAATGTCTTGGGAAAACTGTCTATATTTAATAGAACAATATTTATTACAAGGATGAATGAAATAAGGGGAAAGACTTCAGAACTCTGGAAAATGGAGCAGTTTAAATTAAAATCAATTTTTTTTGGTATTTCATTATTTTCTTATTCTATTATTTAGAAAACACTAAACATAAAATAGAGAAGATAGCTTAAAAATTAAAGCCATTGATTTAGGTCTCTTCTTGAAAGGTCAGTGTGTGGGAGATGAGAAAAGCACAATAACGACAGAATAATCACACAAAAGACATTTTAGCAAGGAGCCTACAAAGACTACATCAACTATTTATATCACCCACATCAAGTTGCTGGTCATTTCACTTATCAGAGAAACTAAGGAAGAAATTTTCACTACACATCCTTCGAATATAGTAACAATACAGTTTTGGAATCGGGTATTAGAAATTATAATTAAAGCTGGTTTGTCATGCTCCCTAATTATTCTATATAGCCTTCTCGAAGCTTTATATTTCTCTCCTTTCGTTACAAACTTCTGTTTCTCCCTAGGGGATGCTGAATCCTGACAGGTAATGAAACAAAGTGCCTGGAAACCAGTGTATTGTAATATCTGTACAGCCAACAATATATTTGAATTTAAAAGAAATTATTAAAAATTTTTTTTTCCTATGCACAGGGGCAGGCCATTTATAGGTTTCAGCTCTACCACAGGGATAAGGACATCCCTTGAACAGAAGGAAAAAGTGAAGAAAAACAAAAATTGAAAAAGGCTATTGGTATTTCTTTCAGGAACACAGAACACTGTGAGAAGGGGAGCAGATTTTTGTTCAGCAGCTCCCAACATCTACGTGATGTTGCTGGGAACCTGGCCAAATATCTGCCAACGTAGATGATCCTTTCCTTCACCACTAGAGAGAAGTAGAGCAACTGATGTTAAGAAGCAGTGAAACCCATTTCCCGTTTTCTTTCTGGTCTCATATTCCGGTGCTTGAGGGTGGTGATACACATCCTCTGTGCTCTAGAATAACTAACTGTGCCGCGGGAATCGAAGAGGATCCTCTCTCTCCAAGCGAAGAGCTAGGAAGACAGAAATGCACCTTGTTTCATTGTCTTCCAGGGAAGCAGATGCAGAGCTGCTCAGATGCTGTGAGACTGATTGTGGCACAGGGTAGGCTCCAGGGGAGAGGCCGAATTGGGCGGGACTAGTAACAAAGACTCTGGGGACAGATCAGCAATTTGAGAAACCCAAAGATGGGACATTTTACCCTCCTCAATCTACTTCCCTTGATCTAACTTTATCCTCATTTCTCCTTTCCCCACTGAACAGTAGTAGATAACAGAGCACAGCACAGGTTTTTATCAAGTAATCTAGTAGAACACCTAGACTTCGTCTTGTTGGGACTCTTTATCCTTAGTAATTTGTAAAATAAAGAAATCTCTAACTCACATTAAGCTGTGTGGACAGGATTTGCATACCTAGAAATGGAATGGAGGCCTTTCTCCTACTGTTTCTAGTATGGTTTCCATTTCCTTTTGTACTTAAGGTCTCCGCCTCCTCCAAACTGACTAGAACCATGCACAAAACCAGCCTGCAATAAATATCAACACTGAAACTTCAGCGGGGTGCTAACTCCTGCACAGGTATCTTAAAAGGCTGCTGTATAGAAATGTTAGGTGTAAGTAGCCTCACACATCTCTAAGAACAATGTAAATATGCCTGGTTTAATTAGTACTCCTGGAGTTAGGTAATGGCTTGTGGCTTTCTTATCTAGGCCTCTTGAGGTTCTAGTCTTCAGGGACTGCCTGCAACTATGATGTACACAGTTTCTCCTACACTTCATAAATCCTCCTTAGACTTTCCTAGGAACGTACTCATACAATTATTACAACACACATGCTAATCGGTTCCTGTTTCCCCAAATTTTTGGATACTTGCTTTGTAGCTGGTTGATGGGGGCGGGGAGAGGGGTTCTAGTTTTCAGCATTTCTGAACCACCATTAATTTAGGTCTAGCATGGGTTCTAGTTTTCAGCATTTCTCTAATGGCAATAGGTCACCCAATCTGGGGTACAAGCAGACTTCACAGGTTTGTTCTGGGCCAATGGCCATTGACTAGGTTCTCAGCCCAGAAAAGCCACTTAGCTGACTCTACAGTAGGTGGGGCACGCTCACCAATTCAGAGGTAGTGACTGGAAGTTTGTTGCAACTCGGCAAACCCAAGAGGTGGGCTGCACCGAGAGACCTTTTTTACTCCAGGAGCACAGAACCAGATCGGTTCTTGTTCAACTCAGCGAGGAGATGCGCCAGCCCGACCCCCCCCCCCCCGGGCCCAGCCCCTTCTCCCACGGTTGGGAACACGCAGTGTTGGCAGATTGCAGGGCAAGGCATTTCAGGTATCGCCCTTGGGCTTGCTCTGTGGCAGTGACAGCCTGGTGCTTGTCCCCTCGCGGTCTGCAGGCATAGGCGGTGGCCAGCAGGCGGGGAGGCGGGGGCACGTGCTTGGATGTGGTGCTTGTGTAACCAGCTTCCCAGGCGCTAGCCAGACAGCGCTCCCGCGGGAAGCTCGCCTGTGCCCCTTTTCCCGCCGCGACCCGTGGGGGACTGGGGTCCCACCGCCTTTGCCCGGCGGGAGTATTCCAAGCGGAGCTGGCAAAGCGCTTGCCGAGGTAGCCAGGCTAGCGTAGTGGGAATTTGGAAAGTTCCCCAACTAGGATCACACGTGACCTCCTCCTGAAAGTAGTTCCGACGGCGGCTCGTGTATCCTTCCACCTCCTTTTGAACCCTCCTCGGCTCCTCGCCCCGCCCACTCGCGGGGCTGCAGCTTCCTACCGTCTTGTACTTCGCCCCGGCCTCGGGCTGCACGGTCCGGGGGGTTGGGGGGCGCGGAGCCTGGCTCCGGGCGATCCGTGCTGCCAGGTTTTCGCCGCAGCCGAGAAGGGGCGGGGCGAGGGAGCCTCGGGGGCCAGAGCTTGGGTTCTCCGCGGTGGAGCGTCCTGGAGCCGGAGGGAACTGCTCGGCTCTCCAGGGGCAGCGGGGGCTGGGGGCGCATCTCTCCACTCGGGCATTCGCTGATTCCAGCCCACCTGCGCAGGTGTCGTCTGTGCTCTGGGAGTTCAGAGAGATGTGTGTGTGTCCACAGTCGGCCGACGGCTTTCATTTTGGGGGCAAATGAACCGCGTTCCCTAGGAAGCGAGAGGTGGGGCAGCGAATGGGAGCCGACTGAGGCGATGCACGCAGGCGACACAATAGGGGGCTGTTCTTTGTGTTGAGACTGTCACCTGGAGAACACGGTGGGGGAGGTGCGGGATCTCTAGGTAAAGGCTGCTCCAGCCCAGTCCCCGCGAACTGTTGGGATCCGAGCGCGGCGTCGGACAGCGAGGCTACGGGGGGACGGCGCGAGTGGGGCCGAGGGCGGGGGAGGGGTGCCCTCGCCGCAGGCACCGTCCCTGCGGGTCCCTCTGTGCCCCAGGCCGCGCAGTCTGTCCCGTTCCACCTGCGCACAGGTCATCCCCAGCCGAGACTCAGTGGTACCGCTCAGCCACCCGCTGAGCTCCGATCATAAGCCCCTAGAACGGCCTGGCCTGCCTCTGGCTGGGCTTCCAGGCATAGGCCGACGCTCGGCTCCTCGCTCCCGCCCCGTGCTGCCGCTGTACAGGCAGCCGCCGCTAGCGCAGCCAGGGCCGGCGCCTGGGAACAAGCCCCGGCGCGCCCCGGGTCGCACTGGGCATGCTCAGTAGCGCGGTGGCTAGGGGCTCCGCGCTCGCCCGGGCGCCGCCGCTCCCGCCCCTCGCGGCCCTCCCCCGGCGCGGCCCGGCCCGCCCCTCGCTCGCCTCCCCGCCTCCCCTCAGGCTCCCGAGGCGCCCAGGTTCCCTGCGCGGCGGCGGCGGCGGCGGCGGCGGCAGCGGCTGACGGTGATGTGGCGGGACTCTTTGTGCACTGCGGCAGGATACGCGTTCGGGCCGGGACGCGGCTGCGCTCAGCGCTCTCCTCTCGGAAGCTGCAGCCATGATGGAAGTTTGAGAGTTGAGCCGCTGTGAGGCCAGGCCCGGCTCAGGCGAGGGAGATGAGAGACGGCGGCGGCCGCGGCCCAGAGCCCCTCTCAGCGCCTGTGAGCAGCCGCGGGGGCAGCGCCCTCGGGGAGCCGGCCGGCCTGCGGCGGCGGCAGCGGCGGCGCTTCTCGCCGGCTCGGGGGCTCCTCTTCTAACCGCTCGCCTCATCTCGGCTGCTCCGGAGGGACGGTGGAAGCCGCGGGCTCGGGCGGGGGCCGGCGGAGGCTCGGCGGCGGCGCCTCCCGCTCCTGGAGCGGGGGGGAGAAGCGGCGGCGGGGAGGGGGTCGGAGCCGCCTGTCACCATTTCCAGGGCTGGGGACGCCGGAGAGTTGCTCTCTCCCCTTCTCCTGCCTCCAACACGGCGGCGGCGGCGGCGGCGGCACCTCCAGGGACCCGGGCCGGCGCTGAGCCTGCCCTCCGCCGCCGCCGCACCCGCCCCGGCCCGGGCTCCCGAGGCCGCTGCAGGAGGCAGCCGCTCCGAGGATCGTTCGTGGTGCCCCCGGCCTGCTGCCGCTGCTGCCGGGCCGCTGGCTGCTGAGGAGAAGCAGGCCCCGTCGCTGCAACCATCCGGCGGCCGCCGCAGCAGCCATTACCCGGCTGCGGTCCAGAGCCAGGCGGCGGAGCGAGGGGCATCGGCGACCAAGTCCAGAGCCGTCTCCATCCTGCAGAAGAAGCCCCGCCACCAGCAGCTTCTGCCATCTCTCTCCTCCTTTTTCTTCAGCCACAGGCTCCCAGACATGACAGCCATCATCAAAGAGATCGTTAGCAGAAACAAAAGGAGATATCAAGAGGATGGATTCGACTTAGACTTGACCTGTATCCATTTCTGAGGCTGCTCCTCTCTGCTTTTCTGTCACTCTCCTACGAAGTAGGAGTAGACGGATGCGGAAAATTTCCGTAGTTTGGGGGACTGTAACGTTTAACCCTGGTCACATTTCTTGCTCTGATATTTTTGCCTCTCTTTTCAGTGTATTCAACGTAGAGTGTCTTTCGGTAGACGGAACTCAAGCCTGGTTGCAAGTGTCAAGGCAGAGATTGGTTTCTTAGTGTATCCCTGTGGTCTCTTCCTGAGGGCTATTGTCCATTAATACAGAATACAGTGTACTGGTAGTGGATTAGTGAGCTCGGTAATCCGGTCTACTAAATGAGCAAAAAAGTAGACGCTTTGAGGTTCAACATATTTCGATTAAATCTTGGCTTAGGCCCTAAATCAAAGGTATAGATCAGATTAAAATGAAAATTAGTGTTGCACGTACGCATATTGCATCAGAATCTTGCAGTGATTGTTTTTAGTTTCCTGGGCTGCATTGATAGATTCTTTTAAAATGTGAGTTGTGGACTGATTTGCATAACTTTAAAAGCAGAATCATTTTCAACCTATGTGGTGTGCATTTGTGGGCAAAGGTAGGTTTGTGTGTTTAAACTAAGTTAATTATAACTTCGAATTGCATTTAGAAGTTTTGTAGTTTGAAATCAATAGTGCCATAATATACCTTATAAGGAACTCTTATTAGATCTTTGTTAAATTTTTTTTTTCTTTTCTGCAGAAGTGATGGAGGAATAGGGTATGAAATTTGCTGTTCAGTAGCATTTTATTTTCAGTGGGCTTGTCATACATAATAGAATGGAGATTGAGTAGTTTTTGATCCGGATGGTAATGTCCTGTAGGTTCAAGGGTATTTTGTGCAGCAAATGATGATTACAGAGATTAAACTTGAACTTTTATTTGAAATTTAAATATTGTGAACCAAAATTACTACTCACCCTTTTTTAGGTTTTAGGTGTTCTGACACCTTTTAGATATCCGTTATTTTACTCTGATTTGTGTAGAATGTCAGGTATAATTTACCAGCGAATATCCAAAAAGGCTGGCAAGAATGAATTCTCCAGCTTTAGATGTAGCTTTTTGCATACAGCGTATTAAATTTACTGAGTCAGCTTGTTGAATAAGACAGAAACCTAAGAATTTTAACGGTGTATAGTTTTGGTTGTTTAAAAGTTAGGCTTTTTACTTCAGAAAGTTAGTAGTTCTCGAAAACCATTAATCTTTGCAGTTTCAGCTAAAACAAACTGATTTTGATCAGGGATGGGGATAAAGCACTCTTTTTGCAGAATGGAAAGTACTGACAAGAATTGAGAGCTATTGCTAGGCCAGTAAATGTGTGAAAATAAGTTACTGACCTGAAGTGACTGAAATATTTCCTATCAGGGTTTCTTTTAAGACCCCAAGTCTGGTGCTGTGAATTGTAGCAGTGGACAGTATTTAGTTAAAATTATGTAATTGAGTGTTCATATGTGTGTGTGTGTGTGTGTGTGTGTGTGTGTGTATTTCCTCCCCTCCCCCCACCCAGGGCTAGTTAGCACACATACCACTAGCCCAATAGGGTCCTAAGTTGTTTCTTAGCAAAAGTCAGTAATTTTGTTCAAAGTTAGAACAACACTAAAATCTGTATCTCTTGTTGTTGTGGGGAGTATTTTTTTTTTTTTGAAGAAAATATCTTATTTTGGAAGAGGTGGGTTTTTTTGGATATTAGCTGCATATAAAGATGCACAGCTAATTTTTTTCTGTTTTTGTTTTGAAATGAAGATGAAATTACTGGAGAAGTAACTTCACAAAACTTAAGTTTTCTGTACAATATGTGGAAATTTTAGAGTCTGCATTAACTGAAAAGCTGTTCTGCAGGCTGAACTTGACCACCTTGCCCAAAACATAATTAGGGAAGAATTCTGATTTGTGGCTTCAAAAGCAGCCTATTATAGGTGTGAATTAAGACAAAAATTTGTATACATAAGAATAAATTAGATTTCTATATTGCTTTTTAAAATAAGCCCCATAGGAGAAAAAGCCCCGTAGAAATTATTAGAATGCTCTTTGGTATATTTCTTTCAGCTTTCAGAGTATGATTATGCTATTTTTACTTTTACCACTTTACAATTGTGAGGGTTTATAAGACCTTAATATTATTTTGCCAGATCTTTATATATGAGCAATGATGTGATTGGCAGTTTCTCCTTTTGATTTCATAATATGTGGGCCTCTGCACATGGAAATTTATGTGACTTAAAACTCTAAAACTGTACTTTTAGCTATGGTATGTGTAGAAAGCAGTATCAAATACTGCATCAAATGACTAATATCATTTCTAGAGTTGTGATTTTATTAAGCCTAATATTGATATGAACGTCAGTGAAGTCCTTGCTCTTTTCATAGTCGTATTCCCAATAATTTTGATATTCCAAAGCGCTTTGATTTGGTTGGTTTCACTTCAGTGTTTTCCTTGGGGGAGCATTAAAATGATTATTGAAGACTTTGTCTTGGCAGGTTATAGTGTCCATTTCAGCCACGAACTTGGTAAAAGTTAAATTCCTTGTGAAAACATGAATGGAATATTTTTATTTGCTAATGAAGTGATATCTCAGAGGAAAGCTGTGGATGATGATTCAGTTTTAAAATACTTTGCAAAATTGAATTAATCTAAGAATTTGTTAGTGGAGTTTTATTAATGTTAGCCTGGAAGGAATTGCTGAATATGAGACTCAAAGGTTTAGTGTCTGGAATATGAGAAAACATCAGGCTTTTGTTGCAGTTTTATTATTTGGTAGATTTGCCTCTTTGCAGACATAGGTCTTCATTGGGAATATTTTTAACTTGAGTACAGTGACCATTAAAGTTAGCTATATTTTTAGATTATGATTTTTGAAATTAATTACAAGGTTTTAAAAATTGTTCACAATTTTTTTTCTGATTTAACTAAATTATCTCTTGAAAAACAAGACTGGATTATCTAATTGCTATAAAGGAACTTACAGATTTTTCACTTTATAAAGCTTGTTCATGAGTAAAGTTCAGTGGCAAGGAGTAATTTACAATTTGACTTAATATAAAAAGGAATTTTATTGTTTTTGTCAGTTGTGTACAGGAGTAAAGTCATCAATGCAGATTTATGTCGTTTGTAATATACGGAATACTAAATAAAGATAAATTTGGGGAGGTATAGCTACTTTAATTTTAGACCTAATCTTAGAAGGACAGAGGAAGATGCATTTGTATTGCATTTTAGAATTTTACTTTAATAATGAGCAAGGAAGCTGGTGATATTTTCATGTGGAAGAATGTACTTGTTTTCTCATAATATCTGCAAAAATGTGTGAAATGGCTAACTTTTTGGAAGTGAAGTTTTCAGTTCTTAATTTCAAATATTCTCATTTTGGAATTTGCCCCTGTTTCCTGTTTGTTTGGTGATAGCTTAATAACCTTTTAAGAAATTTTTAAAGCCACTTCTAAAGAGATCACTTTAGTGACTTTTGTTTGGAGAATTACTCATTGTAGGAAAATCAGTTCACAAGGTTTCAACATTAATGTACTCTCAGTAAATATTTAATTTTTAAATTTTTACCTCAATCTTTATAGTAGTAAAAAGTGTTGGAAATGTTT
Organism: Hystrix cristata; assembly: GCA_004026905.1. Classification (NCBI taxonomy): domain Eukaryota; kingdom Metazoa; phylum Chordata; class Mammalia; order Rodentia; family Hystricidae; genus Hystrix; species Hystrix cristata. The sequence continues at coordinate 265,044 of PVJO010000203.1, forward strand.
TTATATTAATAATAGGTACAAAGTCAAAGTTTGTAAAGAGAAATTTAGAAGAGTATATGTGTATGATGGTTTTTCATTTACTTGAAATGTTAGGCTTCTGCCATACTTTTAAGGATTTAGTTTCCAGAAGATTCAGTATTAGTGTAGTTTAAGATATTTATTTGGTGCCCGGCATGGTAGCGCACCTCTGTAATTCAGCACTTGGGAGGCAGAGGCAGGAGGATCACTTAGAGGTCAAGGCCAGCCTCAACTACATAGTGTACCCTATCTCAAAAAATATTTTTTTTTAAATTTGGTGCCTTTATTTTTCTATACAAACCTGACTTCAGAAAATAATTCTGCACTTTTATTGTGTAGGACTCATTACTCTTGTTCCCTTCTTGCTGTCTTATTTTTTTGCTGGATATATTTGATTTTGAGTCAGCATTGGAGAATTAGAACATTTGATAACCTAAGTTCATTAAGAAAAGGTGTTAAGATTTGTTCTAGACACAATGAATTAAGACATTTGTATCAGTTTGTGAGATTATGATCAGGAATACTACCTGCAAATACTCAGTTCTGTTTTACAATTGCTTTCTATCTGATATCTTTGAAATTAATCTGCTTGCTTTCAAAGATATCTACAGTGTTGAGGTGAGACTGAATAACCTTAAGTTGGTAAAGGTTTGCTGAGCGAACTTCTATCCTTAATTTTTTTTTTGCAGGCCATATGTTTTTGCCACATAGTTTTTTGCTGGGTGATTGAAAGTGTTTTGGTCAGCGAATAATGGTTCTTTTTGTAAATATTATGTATATTCATTTGTCAGGAAAGGTAAAATTAGTATCTTGGATTTGACTCTTCACCTGTCCTCTAATTTCTTTATTGGTTGTGATTTCATTCATATAATTTGTACTGATATAAAAAAGGCTACTGCAGATGATTTGAGACTAAACATAATTTGGGGCGAATTAATTTTGGCTTGGAAGTTTTAATTTAGTTTAGAGTAGTTAAAGCAGCCTCTTTATTTGCAATAGGTGACATTAGGACATGGGTCCACATCTTCAAAATCGGAATACACTTGTCGATAGTATTGAGATTATTGAGAAATGCTTATTGTGGTAGCTGCACCTGCTAGCCAAAGAATGTTCTTGATCTGTACCTAGAGTAGGAAAGAAGACAGTTCAAGTTATGTTTTAAGTAATGATCCATATAGTTAGCAGTAGTCATTACTTCAAATAAGAACAATGGACTAACTTTAAAGGGTTTGAACTGTGTGTATATATAAATACAGAGCAAATTGTCTTAATATTTCTAAAAAGTGAATTTTGTTGAAGAAGCTACTTTGAGATATTGTCTTATAATTTTTAAATATGTTTATTTTAAATTACTTTAAGATATAGACTATTTTATCTACACTTTAAGTGTATACATTGTTTCATTTTAGATTTTAGTCTCTTGGTTTGAGCTCTGAAGCAGGACTTCTTGTGTTGTAATGCTGGCTGTGTCATTTACTAGCTGGATGACTGTACATATTTAAGTATTTTATCTGTGAAGTGGGAATGATGATAGTACATACCACATAGTTTATCTTGAATAATGAGATAATATAAATAATTCACTTAGTATATACCTACCTCATTGTATATTCTTTTTTTTTTTTTTTTTTTTTTGGTGGTGCCGGGGATCGAACTCAGGCCCTTGTGCTTGCAAGGCAAGCACTCTATTCACTGAGCTAAATCCCCAGCCCCCTCATTGTATATTCTTTTTTTTTAAGTTTTTTGAGGCAGGGTTTCACTATGTAGTTCAGACTGGGTTTGAACTCACTATGTAGCCCAGGCTGGCCTAGAACTCCTGGTGATCCTTCTGCCTCCGCCTCCTGAGTGTATGCTCCACCATCCCAGCAAGATACAGAATTTTATTTTTTTATTTTTTTTTTGTGCTGAGGATTGAACTCAGGGCCTTGCGCTTGCTCGGCAAACACTCTGTCCACTGAGCTAAATCCCCAGCCAAGATACAGAATTTTAAAAGTAAAACTTTGTCACTGTATTACATTTTCTTTAGTGTTGAAGATAGATCAATTTAAATGCATATTTTTATTCACAAAGAGTAATCTCTGCTTCCAGTGAAATAGAACTTCTAATGTATAAGAATTGTGTAAACTTTGATCAGTAATGGTATATTCTTACATTTCAAGGTCAGCTTTGTTGGAGGAGTCCTGCAACTCTGAGTGCCAAGTTATATCTATTATTATAAAGTTTGCACTGCAGTGCATTAACATAGGAACTGAATTTGCTGTTAAACCTGTGTATTATGTCCACATTTTCACATTTTGCCAAGATTTTCAGTGTAACTTAGGTCTTAGAAATGGAAGAAAGAACTTTAGGATTTCTTTTCTTGTGTACTGTATACTTAGCAGGCATAGGGAAGAACGGAATAAGCTTAAGATCTGCCTGATAAAGGCCTTTTCATGTGCAGTAGCGATCCTTTTTCTTTTCCTGTGCTAGTCTCAGCTGTATCACAGTACTGTATTCTCAGTAGTGGAGCACTTGATTTTCAGTGACTTTTTTTCCTCATTTCATATTACAGAATGAAGGACACTCAATCAGACCTGTGACTGTCTGATTATGTGATTTGTATGTATTTTGTTGAGTTTTGTAATCTAGCTGTATTTTTGGTCTAAGTCTAGGTTGTAGAATGGAATTGCGTTTTGCTATCTGGCACAGCCGAGTTGTCTAACTCATTCTGTCTCTTTGATGTGCTTATTTTTTTTGCTGTGTATCATAACCCAGAATGTACCATTTATCATGAGAACCTTTTGGAATAACTTTGGCTTTTGTTTCCTTTGATTTGTGTAAATGTTTAGGCTGAAGTAGAATAAGGTTTTTTTTTTCCTTATTAGTGATTGCAGAGATTACATTCTGCTAATTTACTGTTTGATACTTTCAAATTTTTCAAGAGGTTGTAATTATTTAACATATTATGAAATGCATTGTGGTTTGAATCAGGTATCTTTGAATGGATGTGTTGGGTTCTTTTGGTTTTTTTGTTTTGTGTTTTGGTTTAGTAGTATTGAAGATTGAACTAAGCACTTTTTCCTTGAGCTATATCCTAACCCTTTTTAAATTTTATCTGGAGGCAAGTTCTTGCTTAACTGCCCAGGCTGGCCTTGTACTTGAGATTCTCCTGTCTCATTCTCTTGAGTAGGTGGGATTACAGATGTGTACCTCTATGCCCTATGAAACATTCTTATAGTGATTCATAAATACACATGTTGAAGGTTGAAAACAACCTTTTGCTTTGCTGTAAATGAAAAAAAACAAAAACAAAAACAAAAAACACCTTTTTTTAAACTGAGAATAGAACCCAGGGTCATTAGTGAGGTCCATCACTGAGCTACATCCCCAGCCCTTTCCTTTTGAGAGAGTCTTGCTAAGCTGGTCAGGCTGACATCAAACTTGTGGTCTTCCTGCTCTGCTTCCCAAGTAGCTGTAATCCGGAGGGAGATGTGCACCGCTGCTCCTGGCTGTAGTTTTGTTTTGTTTTTTCTGTTCAGTATTCTCATACTGTTTAGTTAGTGAGTATTATGGTTACTCTAAATGGAAGATTGAACAGAATTAAAGTTTTTCTGCTTGATTTAGAGTGACATTCTGGGGGATATTACTAAGCTTGATTACAGTTTTTTTAATGTGTATTTATAAATTACTCTGAGTTTGTCAAATAAAATGAAATGTTTGAGCTTTTCCTTTTTTTCCTTTATAATGTGAAAACTGCTCTGCAAGTTGTTTTTGTTTATTTTTTTGAGACAGCACCTCGCTGCGCAGTTCAGGCTGGCCTTGGACTCATTACGTAGCTCAGGATGGCCTCAAACTTGTAGCTATCCTTCTGCCTCAATCTCACAAGTGGTGCAGGATTACAGGCATGCACCACCATGCCTGGCTTTTGCCAGTTTAATTTGGCCATGTTGTAAAACTTACTCAACATACTGACATAATCATTTATGAAAGATAGTTGTGGACTTGTATCAAAAAGTTCTTTTTGATAATTGTCATAGAATTTGGTAGCATATACTGTGATAATGTCTTACTTGTTTAATGTGTTTTGATTAACAGAAGCCTTTCTTAAGCATGAACTCATTTGATTTTGCAAGGAAAAATGGGCAACCTACAAGGCAGAGTGAGCATTACTTTTCTCATTCTTTTGCAGTTTTGGAATTGTAGCTGTAATGGAATTAGTAACTCATTAAAAGATAGTAGAAGACACAGTACAAAGAAGGATGCAGAGTGTTTTGGGTACCTAGTGCAGATCTTTTACCATCTTATTACACCGGTGATTCTCAGACTTCAGTATGTATCAGAATAACCGGGAGGGCTTGTTAAGCTATGGACTGTGGCTCCACCACCACTTTCTGGCCAATGGGTCTTGGAGCCAGAGGCTTTGTAAATAACAGGTGATCCTGATACTGGGGGTCTGGGGAATCACACTTTATGAACCACTGCATTACATTCTTTTCCACCACGCAAACCCTTAAAATTTTATACTCTTTTAAGTTAATAGAAATTATACATGCATTATCTCATTTGATCTGTAAACTGAAACTCCGTATGAAATATATTATCCTACTTTTATAGATGAGGTACATTGAGTTTAGAAAAGCAGCATGATGGAAAGCAAGGACCATCATACAGCACCAACAAGACCTGAAGTCTAGCATAAATTCCTGTTCTTCCACTTCTCAGACTTTTATTAAAAGACACACTAACCTTAATTTTCATATCTTTAACATGGAAAGAAAATCCCGTAACTCATAGGGTGGCCTTTTTTTAGGCTTGTTGTGGGTATAAGTTAGGTATTTTCAGAATGTTGGTTACTAACTGGGGTTGATCCTCTTCTACCTTGTCTGGGATTCACAGAGTCCGAAGACATTTTGGTGATCAGGACGGCAGGGAGAAGGTGGATGCTATTGGGTCTAATGGGTTGAGGCCAAGGTTGCTGCTAATTACCTTATATTGCATAGGATTGATCCCCTCTTCCCATAGCCAACAAAAATTATTTAGAGCCAAATGCTGTATAAAGTTTGGTACATAGTAAATAGATTAATTGATAAAAGAACCTTTGTCCATAGGTTGTGGTGTTTGAGAAGGTGAAATTGTAATACATGATGGAGGTAGACTTAACATCTAGATTTTCTGACTTCTACTTGGCCAGTATTTATGAGAAGTTTGTTTGCAGAAGTTATCTCAGTAATAAAAAAGGCTTATTTGAAAAATTCTTAGATGTTTAGCTGATTGTGAAAATGTTTTAAGCCTGTGCTACAAATGACTGAAGATGGTTTCAGTGAACTTTTATAAATGTAATACATTGTATGTGGTATTCAGAAGGATGCTACATAAAACTAACAGGATGGAGGATGCACATTATTAGAAGAAAGCAGTTAAGGTTTTTGTTCTCCAGTAGTTTGTAAGTAGTTTCCTTTTATGTAATTATGGACTATAGAGAGTTATGTTCTAATATATTTGCTTTTTTAAAATATATTCTTCAGTCTTTGGTCTAACTAGTAGTATTTGTTAGTCTTTTTTCTTCTGAAGCTGTTTTTGTTACAGATACTGTTAAGTTCAGTGTACTAATTTAAAATGGCCAGTTTCTGACAGGTTATAAAAACTTCTCAAATATTTCAAGATAAGAAAATAGGATTGACTTGACTCTGGTTCTCTGGTGCATGTTTTACATTCTTTTGTAGGTCCTAGATTTGCTGTCAGCCTGTTAAAGTGGTTTACTTGTCTAAAGTAAAAATTTGCAGGTTTTTAGAAGAAATTGGGATGAAGTTTTAGATTAGTCCAGAGATGGGAAAATGGCAGTTTTAATAGATTCTGAACTTTTTTGTTTTGTTTTTAGGGCACAGAAATATAATTATGAAAGTGTTCTAGAAATAGGTATAGATCGCTTGCTATGATACCGTTCCCTGTTTTATTTTACGGTTTAATTTGCCTTTCACTTGGCACATGCAGAGTACAATGTTTAGGCCTTTTAAAATTCTCATAGAATTTAAGTTTTAACTGAGTAATACAGTTTTTTGAAATTTCAGGGTATGTTCAGAGAGACTGATATTTTAAAACCAGTATAGCTAGTTATATGCCAGCTTTAAATTTACCAGTAAAAACAAATAATATTCATTGCTGTAATATAATTAAATAGGGCTTACGGTGAATGCCTTTAGTATATAAATAAACTCCATTTGCTTACTAAAAATCTTTCATAAAAACATGACCAGGTAAGAGAATAAAACCACATATTTTCCTACTTCTTTAAAACTTTATATTTTTATGTTAAGCTTCCAGCTTTGTTTATATGTGTATATTTTTAAAAGTCTGATTCGTAGAGAAGTTGAAGGTTTTTTAAAATACAAAGATTTCCATAGTATGTCATAATTGTCTCAATTATTTTAAGTCACAAAATCAGAAATATTTAGCCATAGTTGTATATTAAGCTTGTTTCCATTTTTGTCTATTATTTTTTCTCTTACTTTCTGATATTTCTTCAGAGTTGACTTAAGATGATAAATATTAGGGAAAACTTTTATGATTTAGATTTTACAAAGTTGTAATTCTTTTTTTTTTTTAGGTGCTGGGGATCGAACTCAGGGTCTTGTTCTCTAGGCAGGCACTCTAACCACTGAGCTAAATCCCCAACCCCAGTCGTAATCTTTTACACAAAAAATAGCTGAAGTATTTAGAGCCTTGAAGCTTTTTTCTCTAAAGTCTAGAAAATTTTTTGCATATTCTACTTGTTTAAGTATAACAAAATATAGCTGATTTTGATATATATAAAATACTTCTGGTCTGTTAATTTCCTTTTTCTACTGTAGGAATGCTGTTTTGTAATTGAAGTAAACTAGAAGTTATTTGAATAAATGATCTCACCTTTTTTTAATGCTAAAGTGGTTATTGCCAGTTGACTCTGTCTTGTTAGGCAAACATTCTCCCATGGAGCTACACTGCTAACCCTTTCTTAAAAATCAGAATGGATACCGTTTTGGAAGGACGTTACTGTTCCTTGAAGCATATTTCGAATGATATGGTTTGTATTTGGAGAGTTGCCTAGGTAATTGGTGTGGTATTAATTGATCAAGGTTTGTTGTGCATTCGCATTTATAATTAACACTAGTTTTCATGGTCAAAAATTTTTGACAGATTTTAAGTGTCAGGTACTAAAACATAATCCTAATCTTATTAGCTAGCTAACTAATAATTGTTTATCAATGAAATATATTCATCTGTTCATATAGAATAAAAATATTTAACATTGAACTAGAAACAAATTTTTCTGTTTTAAAAAACAAAATTATGTGTTAGAGCAACATTTTTCCAAGTAAGATAAAATTGTTTAGGCCCTTAAGGAAATTTTGATCTAGGAATGGCGTAAACTTTCTTGGGTGTTAATAAAAATACAGTGATGGCAGAAATAGTTTATTGATGAGTATATGTGCGTATATTTTATGACAGTTGAAGTAGCAGTCTGTCATCTGAACAATTTTTATGGATTAATTTGAGGAAATCTCTAATGTAAAATAGTTTAGCAAAGTTCAATATAGTTTTTCATATCTGGGTTGTAGTCAGGATTATGTATAATACTGTAAAATATGCTAAGATGCTGGTTATTAAGACTATTTGGATTCTTTTTAATACTGAAAAGGTCACACAGATTGTGATTATTGTGTATTGTCCAAGAACTAAGGCCTGCCATCTGTTACTTAAATGTAGGAACAAGTTAAGATAATTTAGTGATATAAGTGATTTTGACGTGTCAGTGTTTTAAATCATCCACTAGTTACAGTATTTTAAATAGTAAAACCAACTTTTAGTGTTTCGTAGAAATGAGACGTAATGGTTAATGCTAGCATTTGTTTTTCTATAATACAAAGATACTGGTAAGAACTAAAGATTATATAACGAGAGCCTGGCCTTTAGTCATTTGCTTTTACTGGATTGTTTGTGTATTTAAGTGCAAGTATCATGTTTTAACTTGAGATATTAAATTATACAAGATTTAAAAATTTTAAAGCTATAGCTTTCCTAACAAGTTCAGATACAGGAATTCATTATTACAGAACTCAATCAGCAAATTGCTTTAGTAAGCATTCCTTAAAGATTTGCTTTAAATATTTTTCAGATTTGCTGCTTTTTCCTACAGCTTAATTCCTGTATGAACATGTATGAGCTTCCTCATCTGAAATTTTGCTGTTGCCTCTTAATCCCCTATAGAAGCTCTTTCTAATTTCCTTTTAATCCTCAAGAACTTGGTTTTACCTTGTACAGAAAAAAACCTTTGAAAATTGTCTGTTTGGCCTAATAGAATTGGATTAATTTTAATATGTTTTATTTATTTAATCAACATTGTTTTTATTTTCTTGGGAAGCTTTTTTTTTTGATCATGCCAACTTTTTGATTAATGTCTGTAAGGAAAACACATTGCTTTATTAGCATCCGTTTATAGACTGGTCAGAACTGAATTGGAGGCCATGAAAGAATAGTACTCTTTTGGACCTTTTGGATAGACAGATAATATGTACATAAAGTATGTTTTTTACATTAATTGAGGCACATATAAAGGGGAGATTTTTATCCAAATACTAAACATTTAAGTCATTACCTGTTCTAATACTTAAGAGTATTTATAAGTTATTGAAGAGTTATGAGTTCCTATCCCTTATTTTCATTCCTGTCCCTCCTAGTAACTGGTATTTTTGTCTTCCTGTGTATTGAATTTTGTATGTTTTAAAATTTTATTTATTAATTGAAAAGGTTGACTTGTTCTTTCAAGTTTCAGTTTATTTTCTAAGTGTTTTTGTACATCCTTTGACTATGAAGACTCTGTCTAATTATGATCAGTTATTGTGCTTTCTCCCTCTCATAATAATTGTATTCTTATTAAAATGGTGTTCCTTTAGTAAAAAGCATTTATAAGCAGCTTGCTAAAATTGAGTGTTGGGCTGGGGATTTAGCTCAGTGGTTAGAGTGTTTCCCTGGCAAACACAAGGGCCTGAGTCTGATCTCCAGCATCAAAAAAAAAAAAAAAAAATTAAGAGTGTTACCTGTTCAAACCAAGATGCATACATAGATTTACTTTCATACCTATTAGTATATTGAGATTGCATATTATTAAATTCTAGAATATAAAATGAAACTAGGATTTTTTAAAATTTGTTTTTATATGTAAAAATGGGAGTTTTTAATATGCTACAAAAAGAGTGTTTAAGTAACTTTAACACATCAGTTCACAATTAGGTGACCTTAAAATTTTTGTCAACAGATAACAAAAAAGCCTCCAGAAGATACTAAGTGGAAAAGCAGGATGTAAAACTTATTGTCTACAGATTAGAAATATAGTATGTACAAAAAATCCAAATACAGAAATTCTAGAAAGCAAAATACTATAACAATGATAAGAAGGTGGACTTTGTTCCCTTCTACTTTTCTGAATGTTGAATTTTTATAATGAATATTTCTAGAAGTCCCTTCTTTAGCTACAACTCCTAATGTTTCCCTTTATTTGTTGTTGTTTTTTTTAACCAAGGCAAGTATTGGTACATTGTATATATAATGATCACATTTATCATGGTTATTTTGTACCTGTACATGATGTATCTTGGTTTTCCCCCCTCTTCCCCACCCTTCCCTTCTGTTAGCCCCTTTCCTTATTTACAGCAGGTTTATTTTCATTTTTCCATTTTTCCTTTCCCCTTTCTTTTCCTTTTCCCTGCCTTCTTTTCCCCCTTTTCTCTTTCTAGTTCTCCTCTCTTTTGAATATTATCTTTCTTTTATGTAATACCTATTATACCTCTTTGTCTTTATGTACACTTATGGTTTCTCATATCAGAGAAACAATTTTGATGTGTACTCATGAGTGACTGATTTATTTCACTTAAGAGTATGTTCTCAAGGTGCATCCATTTACTTACAAATGACTCTAGCTTAAGCTTTTTTATGGCAGAGTCGTACTCCCTTGTGTAGAAAAACCATATCTTTTTTAGCCATTCCTTAGTTCTTGGGCATTTGGGTTGTTTCCAAGACTTAGCTATTACAAATTGTGTTGCTGTGAATATGGTTGTGCACATATCTCTATGGTATGAGGTTTTTAGTGTATGTAATTTCAGGTTTCTTTGGATAATTAACTAAAACTATTAAAAGTTGTTACGATGATTAAACTATCTTCAGTGGGAATCATGATGTTAGAATAAGAATTATAAAGTCAGTAATACGATTTTTTTAACCTAGTAATGAATGACTATACTATATATGCTTTCATATTTTAAAATCTACACATTATTTCTGTAGTACCATACTTAGGCTAAGCTGATTTTGCCAATTGGAAAAAAAGTCATTTTCAATTGATTTTTTTTTTTTTTTTTTTTTTTTTTTTTTGGTGCCAGGGATAGAACTCTGTGCCCTGCGCTTGCTAGGCAAGCAGTCTACCACTGAGCTAAATCCCCAACCCTAGCTTGCAGAAACAATAAAGACCCTTGAGCTAGGTGTGGTAGTGCAGGCCTGCAATCCCAGCAGTCAGTGGGGCTGAGGCAGGAGGATTGCTGTGAGTGTGAGGCCAGCCTTGGCTACTTGGTGAGTTCAAGGCCAGCCTGAGCTGCATAGTGAGACCCTGTCTCAAAAACAAAAACAAAAAGACTTGATAGATTAATGCCAAATATATAATGAAGTAGTCCACATGCACTTGTTTGGAGTTTTTTCTTTTAAAATGGGTTCAAATTAACTGACTTTCCTTGAAACATAAATTTTGATTGTTAGAAACATTTTAAAGTTTTACAGTTTTGGTTAAATTCATAGGAAAAAACCTCCTGTGTGAGACATACTTGTATTAGAACATTGTTAGTGCCTTGTAGGTAAGTAGGTTTTGAATATTCACAAATTACTTCTTGGTTGCATCTATAAGAGTACAACTGGAAATTTTGGAATTTTTAAAAAAAGAATGCAGCTAATGTTGAATGAATTGGCACTAGTCTTTGTTCTCAAATTACTGATACATCCTTAGCATCTTCACCTTGCCATTATCAAATATCTTTTTTGCTGTAAAATTTAATGGTCTTGAGCTTGGGGATTTAGCTGAAATGGTAGAGCACTTGCCTTGTAAGTGCAAGGCCCCAAGTTTGATCCTCAACACCCTCCCGAAAAAAACATAAAAAAAGTTAAAGGTGTTGTTGCATAAAGTAGCCAAAACCTAGTGTTTTAGGATAATTAATTCTGGTAAAATAATGGCTTTATAAGCAAAATGACATAGTAGTACCTTATACATATAACACTGAGTATAAAGATTAGAGCCTTAGATGAACTTGCAGCACTTTATGGTAATGCTGAATCAGTATTACAGTTTAACTTTTACAAGCTTTCAGATTTATGCATCATCATTTTGCATACAAAATGAAGGATTGCCATTAGGTTTAGGTTAGGAACATAGTGGAGTTGACAAGTATATCTAATGCATGTTGTTGAAAGATAATCTTTTTGAAAGCTCTTATGTTCATATTTTGTTTGACTTGTCATTAAAGGTTAATCCTAGATGTTTTTTAGTGGGAACAGAACTAGAAAAGGGTGTGTGTGTGTGTGTGTGTGTGCGCGCGTGTGTGAATAGTAGCAGAGTTCTGTAACAGGAAACTTATTCATCCAGAGTCCTAGGAAGAAGGTAATTGTTTGGTATACTCGTTAAGACCGGTTAGTTGGGCAATTGAAATTTTTAGAGGTTCACAAATGTAAGTTTGAGCAGTTGTAGATACATTATTTCCTAACAACTGCTGGGAAGAAAATTGATTCAATTAGTTGGACGAATCAACCTTCAGTTAATATACTAAAGTAAATTATGTTTTGGATTTTAAAGTTCCTGGCATTATTAGTGACTTTTTTCTGAGGTTTAATTTGCCTAAATTTAAATATTTGAAGTTCAGAGTGCTTTTCTTCCTTTAAAAGTAAAATTTATTTTACTAAGTATAATCCTAATATATAGTGCTTAAATTACTTTAAAATGATTCTTAAATTTAAGGAATTCAACTGGAAAAATTCTATTGCACGTTTATCACTGGAAATTATCTTCCTGTTTGTATATGTATGTGTGTGTGTAATTAAACAATTACATAGTTTTAATTAGGTTTGGGTTTTTACGCTGTTCTGTGGTCTGCTTTTTCACAAATATCATTTTTACCTGTCAACGGGTATTTATTTTTAAAGCTGTGTAGGTGCTGTTTCATCAGGGTGTGCTGAATACCGTGGTCAGCCTACTGTACTTTGTCACAGGTTTTTAAAAATGTTTTTCCTCCTTATATAAGCAGAACTGTTACGAATATCTCTGTATAGTGTACTTTTTGTTGGTTGGAGTATATTGCTCGAATGAGGTTTCTGGATTGAAATTAACAGTTTTGTAGTTAGTTGTTACATATTGCAGATTTCTTGCCAAATGAACCAATTTATAATATAGTATGGTTACTAAGTAGAAGAATTGCTAGCGATTCTTGATGTTAACCTTGGAAGAGTGTGATGCTTCCATTTAGAAAGTGAGACCTAAACTTCTCTTTCAAGGCAAAAATATGCGCAAACTTTTAGTCATGGCTAATCATATAAAAATAAAAAATATGAAAGAAAAATGTGAGGTTAGGTTTGTTTGGAGAAGTAGAAAACTTCAGTATAATTCATAGATGATTTGACAATCAGTTTTCATTTCTGGTTAGGCACTGCTAGCAGATAACTGAAAAGTATCCAAAGGAATTCAACATTTATGCTAAAGTGAACTTAAATTACTTAAATACCAGGATTGCTTTTAGTGGCACATGCCTGTAATTGCAGCTACTTGGAGGCTGAGGTGGGAGGATTGTGAGTTTGAGGCCAGCCTGGTCAATTTAATAACAGCCTCTCAGAATTAAAGGGGGGAGAATGTAGCTGGGACTGTAGCTCAGTGGTAGAGTGCTTGCCTAGCATGCATCAGGCCCTGGGTTTAATCCCCAGTACTGCAAAACAAACTCACTAACCAATGAAAAAAACAACAAACCCCACTATTTTGAATTGCTCTGTATTGAGACTTACTGATTGATTGAGACAGGGTCTCCCTGTGTATTTCGGACTGGCCTTGAACTCATTATGCAGTCCAGGCTGGCTTTGAACTTGAAGTGACCCTCCTGCTTCAGCCTCCTGAGAGCTGGGATTACAGATGTGTACCACCTGCCTAGCAGAGACATATAAATTTAAATAACAGAGCGTTTCAAACTCCTGTATAATAATAATAACCTCTTAGAATTGCAAAGCCCTTTACAGTTTTGTAAACTTAATTTTAGTTATTACATTCAGTCCCTGAAATAGCCAGTGAGAAGTTGAAGCAAAGTGGTACTATCATTTTATGTAAGAACAAAACAAGTATTTGAGACTTGAGATTGAATGATTTATCCGAAGCCATAGACTTTGTAAGTAATGGAGAATAGAACTTTGGTCTGTATTAAATGTCAGTATTCATTAAGTGCTTAGTGAAGGGCCTGGCACCTAGTAATGTTTACATATTCCTTCATATTTCTTAGAACTCCAGTTTTGGAGCGCTTAACATTTTGTAGTTCAAGCTTTTGTGCCTGTATACTCTTTTTCCTTTAGAGAATAAAATTTTAGGTTGCATTAATTTGGTCTGTACAGGAATGATTAAATGCTTTATATATTAAGACAAGTTTTTCTTAAATAGTGAACAATTAGCACTTTTAGCACCTGGAAAATTCAAGGCACTGATTTCTGTTTGCTTCTCAGTATGAATTTTCAAGTTAGAAACCAGAGCTCATCATTAGCCTTCAATATATTTTTATGTTACCATTATTATTATTATTATTATTATTATTATTATTATTATTACTATTACTACTACTACTACTACTACTACTACTACTACTACTACTACTTCTTTTTGAGACAGAATCTCACTATGTAACCCAGGCTGGCCTTGAACTTGCTCTGTAGCCCAGCCTGGCCTCGAATTCATGGCAGTTCTCCTGCCTCAGCTTCCTGGAGTGCTGAAATACAGGCATGCACCACTTTGCCTGACCATTCAGTATATTTGAAAGGGAAAAATAACATTTAGAAATATAGGACTAGGGATGTGGCTCAGTGGTAGTCTATTTGCCGAGCACGAGCAAGTCCCAGGGTTTGATCCTAGAACTGAGGGGATGGGGGAAAGGCAACTATAAAAGTTTTTACTAAACAAGAAAGTAAGTCATAGAGGTCCGTGAAGTTGATGTTTAAAGTGTAATTTGATTAGAAAGGTTTATATTATAGATAGAACCATGGCATACTTGGAGAGTATATATTAAATTTAAACTTGTTAATGTTTATTGAAGGAAATGTAAACCTAATATACCTTGTGAATCAGTGGTTGAATTTCTTTTTCTGTCACATTAGCTTTAAGTCTGTTGGTGGAAAGCATGGACAGAAAGCAGGGGAAAAAAACTTCAGAAAGTCCTGGGAAATATAAGTAAATTATAAACGCCTTGTATTTGCTGACTTGCTTTCCATTCTTGTTATTTATCTTACTAGTCTGACTTTATCCATTTCTTCACTCCTGCCACCAGTTTAGCTCTGTTTTAAAGAAGGGACAGGGCCATGATCAAGGTTATTTCTGAGCAAAAGAGCCTCCATGTTGATCCTGGCCCTTAACTGCTTAAATTGAATTCTCTGCCTCAGTATCCTTAAAGTTGGACATAATCCTGTCCAACTTGCCTTGATTGATTGATTGTAGTCCTGGGGATTATACTTGGGACCATTGCACTGAGCTACACCCCCAGCCTTTTTATTTTATTTTTTTGAAGATGGCGTTTTTTTGATCCTCCTCCTTCAGCCTCCTAGACTGCTAGGATTACAGGTGTGTGCCACCATGCCTGGTTTTGCCTTCTTTTCCATATATTTGTGGGCCACTTCTTCTAAAAGTTTCATGTATTTCTGTATCTAAGCCTCTGCTTGGAATAGTCTAACCTTTCTGGTTTCTTCCTCTGCCTATTGATGTCTGACTTAACCTCTTACTGGTTACCTACATATTACTTTGCTTAGTGATCTCCACCTCTGTCTCTACAGAATCAATCCTGCCCTCTTTAGCTTTTGAACTACCGTGGTCTTTTATGTAATAGGACCCTTGGCACTGTAGGTCGGTGTGTCCATCTTCCCTGATAGATGAGGAACTCGTTGGGGGCAGTAACTCTTTGCTTACTTAACATGTTCACGACTGGCTATAATTTGTATGTCTTGCTACTGGGTGGTTTGAACCACCAATGGTACATGCATGAGTGTCCCACTGGGCGGCTATTTATTAATTTTACTAGTAAAAAGACTGATAAAAGTGATTAGATCTGTTAGTATGACCAGTGGTACAAGTCAACCTGATGGGACAGTCATACATGCACCACCAGTCCTTCAGACTTTACGTTCTCAGTGCCATTGCACCAGATGTTCAATTTGAGTTTGAATAATTTCATGAGTGAAGTGGCCATTAATGTGTATGTGACGTCCACCTATGTATAGTTATACATAGCTTTAAGTAAGTCAACTCCTTTGCCAATGTAATTGCTTCAGTAATTAGTATTAATAGTACAAGGATAAGTTTGAGCTTAGACGGTTAGAATGACAACGTTTCAAGGGTCATTGTACTTCTGTGTTTTCTAGAAGGAGAAAAATCTTATTAGCATTCTTACTGAAACGGATATTTTAGGTTAAGTTTGTTAGTGGTAATAATTTTTTATTTAATAAAAATCTTCATTGCATTGTTCACAAAAATTTAGGTCTTTTTTTTTTTTTTCTTTTAAGATAGGGTCTCACTACATAGTTCAGGCTGTCCTCGAACTCACTGTTTAACCCAGGCTGGCCAACTTGCTCCAGTCCTTCTGTCTCATCCTCCCAAGTGCTGGGATGATAGATGTGCACCATCATGCCTCCGGCAGGTCATTACAATTTCTGACCAAAATGTATTTGTAATGTTTTGGATAGGAATTCCAGAGTGTTATTTGCTCCTGCTTTGGGTTCCCTTTTGCTGCTTCTGGTGCTGCTTTTTTTTTTTTTTTTTTTTTTCCTTTCCCCTGTTGCCCATTTTCTTGTGTTTGTACCTCTGAGGCAGAGTTAAAAAGTAAAGATTATTCATTTTCAAGAATTGTATTGCTTTGGCTTAAGTGAGGCTCTGCTCTCTTCTGCTTTTTTCCCTTGTTGATGGATGTAAAATAGGAAAACAGTTTGATAGTTGAAGAACTACATTTTTAAGTGAGACTGGTTTCTTATTTGAAAATAATGGATGACACCTAATATTTACCGTGTTAAAATGATAATCCTAGGTTTTTTTTTTTTTTTGGAGTTCTAATTCTCTGGTATTTGTGAATTTGTGTGTTCTTAAAGTAACAGAGTAAATGTTATTTAAGTCTTTTTTTTTTTTTTTTTTTTGTGGTGCCAAGGATCGAACTCAGGCCCTTGTGCTTGCAAGGCAAGTGCTCTAATCACTGAGCTAAATCCCCAGCCCCTATTTAAGTCTTAAATGTCTTTCTTATTGTAAATTTTTTTGGTAGAAATTCAGTATTTTAAGAAATTGTGTAGACCTGATCTAAGTCCTACAAAACAAGACAGTAATTTGTCATGCGCTGAGTAAATAGACTTGGAGATAGGTATAAAGCAGAATTTTAAAAATTTGCTCTAGAAATAGTGTAGGTGCATTGTAGCAACAATAGGAAGTACAAAACAAAGATAAGGAAAAAATATTCCTGTTAACTAGGTATCATTACTTTTAGTGATTTAATCTGTAACCCTTTTGTCTGTATATGTCTGTATGGCCATGTATAAAATATGCATAGATTTGTGGCCCTGGGCATTAAACCCAGTTTGCGCTGAGTTACATCCCCAGCCCTTTTTTTATTTTTTATTTTGAGACAGAGTCTCCCTAAGTTGCCAGGCTGGGCTTAGACTTGCAGTCTTCCCGCCTCAGCCTTCTAGAGTGCTGACCTTACAGGTAGGCAGCACACACCTGACAGGAACTTTTTGACTTTTTATAAATTGGGCAGCCACCCATTTCCCCCTCTTAAAAAAAAGTGATATGACTTGATGAAGAGAGATTAGGTCATGTCCTACAGACCTTTTGATGATTCATCCAGTTTACTCTCGCATGTCATTTAGCTTGTTCTTTTATGTATTTCTTGTACATTAAAACTTTTTTTTTTTTTGTGCTGGGGATCAAACTCAGGGCCTTACCTTTGCAAGGCAAGCACTCTAACCACTGAGCTAAATCCCCAGCTTGTACATTAAATTTTTACTTAAAGACTTCATGAATCTGCTAAAGATACTTAGCTATCATAGATGATGCCTTATCCTTTATATTGCATTACATTAGAAGTTGTATAATTTCTGCTTGACTCTTGGTGATTCTAAGATTTATTCTGAAATTAGTCAAGGACAGTCTTTTCTGCTATTGTTTCATTTATTTTGTCTCCATATATTAGAAAGTATTTTGTGTGGTGTTTTGGCCCTATTAGAAAGGTTCCTTGTCAACCTCTTACCTGTTGGTTTAGTAACTATTTTGTTCATCTTTGCCTCAATTTCGTTAGGGCTTGCAAAACATGACTTTTAAAATTATTTTCTTTTACATTTATTAATAGTTTTCTCTTCGAGTAGAGCTTATGAAGCGGGGCTGTGTGGTTGCTGTGGTTTATAGTTACTACAGGAAAACCAAGTTAAATACTTGAATCCTTCCTTTACCAATTTTCGTCTTAAATAACTATTGGAGTGGCCACTGAAAAGGTGATAAATGAAAAGGATTTTTGTTGTTTAATTTTTTCTGTTTTGAGTATCTTTCTAGATTCAAGAACTTGTTATTCAGACTGTTTTAATTTACCCTCATTTAAGTTTTTCTTTGATGCTGACATTCACATCTAGTCATTGAGACCTCTTTTATGCCAGCTCCTCTGTCCTTTGGTAGAACATTAATTTCTATAAGCCTGCCTTGATCTCTGCCGCAGAAATCATCCTAGGCTTACCTGGACCTCCCTGCCCCAGATCTGGCATCAGCTCTTTTCCTAAAGAAGTTTGGTACCTTTAATGTACAGTATTGTGACATTAGAGGCAAAAATCTGAGTTCTAGGAGGATTAACTGCTGCTTGTGTGGCATCGCTTTTAGGTCATTTCAGTGAAGAGACCTAGAAAATACTAATTTTTATAAACATGAATTCATATTGATTTTTAAAATTTCTAGACTTTAAAGTATAATCTCTTATACTAATAATCATGGATCTTAAAATCATTAGCATAATGTCATGGTTTTTCATATATTGTATGAAATTTTGAAGATACCAGTGATACTGTTAAAGAGAGTGAAACTATCAAGAACAGGTTAAAATTTCTTTGTAGTTTTTGTTCTTAGAATACTTTCTACCAAGAAATATAAAAGTGCGGTGTCTAGCCTTACTCCTCATTGCTTGATACTCAGGTTTGCTTCTAGCTCTTTTCAGTGAATGGGATGTAAAATTTTTAATTTTTTATTTTTTGAGGTGCTGGGAAATGAACCAGCTCTGTCACTTAGCTTCACCCCCCCCCGACTCATATGGAATAAAAATAAATTGTCTTTTTTGTAATTTTAAATGATTCAAAGGTTAAAATTTGGGCTGGGAGGTATAGCTCAGTGTTCTTTCTTAGCCTGCTCACTGCTCTGGGTTTAATTCCCAGAACCTCCACTTCTGTCAGACACACTTAAAGACAAAAGAAAAAGGTCAGCATTATCCAAAGATAGATATTTTTATATATCTATATATAAAAATTTATATTTTATATATCTATATAGATATATAGATCTATATATAGCAGTCTTTCTTCCCCATCTCCTTACAGTTTTCCCCTTCCCATTCTATTTTTTCTTTTTTTTTTTTTGGTTTTTTGAGGCAGGGTCTCTCTATGTAGTTGAGGCTGGGCTCAGACTCACCAGGATCCTCCTGCCTCAGCCTGCCAAGTGCTAGGATTACAGATATGTCAGCATCCCTGCCTCCCATTCTCTATAAAGTAGCCATTTTTGTTTCTCATTTGTGGTGTAGGGGTGTGTGTGTGTGTGTGTGTGCGCGCACACGCGCACGTGTGCTAAAGGCATTCAGTTTCCAGCAAATATGTGTGTAAGTATTCTTTTTTCATCCCTGTACAAAAGGTACATTTTCGGTGTACCCTGTTGTATACAGTTTTTTCTTAAAATATTCGGTTGTTTTCTCCAGTCACCACAGTTATAGTAGAACATAAAATGCATAAATAACTCTCTTAAATTATAAAAATAGAAGCTTTCAGTAATTTTGTAAATTATTTTTGGATTGAAAATAATATTAAAGACTGGGGATGTAGCTCAGTAGGGTTAGAGTGCTTACCTAGTGTGTTCTGGGCTTTGGGGTAGGATCCCTAGCAATGTTAAAAAAAGAAAAAAATGTTGAAGTTAATTCAACAATGAGTGCTGCGAAGAGAAAACAAAACATACTTAGGAAAAGGCAGTGAATCAGGTGGATTTTGAATTGCATTTGGAAGGTAATGGATTCTAAAATGGGTGAGCAGAAATCTTTTGTGGTGGTCTTTAAAACGAGGCCTTAGGCAAATTAGCCTTTGGTGGTATGAAATATCTTTGTCAGAAAAATTATGAGGTGGGAGAGGATCAATGAGTTGAAGAAAAAATGAGAGCTGGTGTGATGGGTGAGAATCATAGAAATGTAAAGCCAGGTGTGGTGGTGCATGCCTGTAATCTCAGCACTGGGAGGCTGAGGCAGGAGCATTGTTGCAAGTTTGAGGTCAGCCTGAGCTACATAGTGAAACTCAATAAAAAAAAAAATCACAGAAATTTACATTGTTGATGATTTTTATAGTATTGGGACTAAATTCTTTGTAGAGGTTTTTATGCCAATTATAGTATGTAACATAATTTGATATAAGTATCTATTACATTTATTAAAGGTGACAAAAACAATGTTTCCATCTCAGTTCAGTATTATCTAGTCATAGATAGCAAGGGCTGGATGAGTCGTCAATGTTATCTCTTTGGATCTAATCTTGTAAAATGGGAAAATGAGGTCTAAAAAGGTTTAAGCGACTTGTTCAAATTATACAGCTAGTTAGAGGTCTAGCCTGCTCTTAAATCTAACCCGCTCTTGGGCTTGAGGGATCTTCCCAGTTCAGCCTCCTAAGCGTTGGGGCTGCAGGTGTCTACCATGGTGTTACCATGCCCAGCTGCTTTTTAACATAGAAAAGAAAAGTTGTGTGGTTATGTCTCTTCAGATAAGTGCAAAAATTATTTTGGTTTTGTTTTGACTTTTTGTTTTTGTCCCCACATACATTAGTTGTGATTTACAAAGTCCAAGGTTTTCATTTTTCTTATATACCTAAAATCCTGAAATATGGAAGTTACCTTTTACTTTAGGTGCATTTTTAATGTACTAAGTAGAGGGGCTTAAACTTCTTTTTAATTTTTTTTTGGTTTGTGGATTTTTTGGGGCTGTAAAATTGTTTTGGGAATTTTTTTGGAATTAATGTATTTACTGTTGTCTCTTACACATGCTGTTTACTGATAAATATCTTGACAGTCTCTTGTAACTAGCTGTAATAGGGAAAGCTTACTTTTATAGTTAGCCAGTGTTTTAAATTGTGTGCATATTTGCATCATTGCATATTTCAGATGTTTCTTTAACTTAACTGCTTAGATATTTATCCAAACATTATTGCTATGGGATTTCCTGCAGAAAGACTTGAAGGCGTTTACAGGAACAACATTGATGATGTAGTAAGGTAAGAATTCTTGATTTTCTATTTCAAATATTGATGCATATTTATATTTATAGTGTATTTTCATTTAGAAAATACTTCTAAGACAGAAAAAGATCTACACTGTGATGTAGACTTTATTTTGTTATGGTAGTGCTTTATCACTCCTTTTTAGTGTAGTATACCTAACAGACTTCAGTGGGATAGAACTCACTTGATAAAAACTGACTTTGTACAAACCCAAATTCTTAGGTGATTATTTTTGGATATCATAAGATACCTCTCATTAGACTAGTGCCCAGATTCCAGTAGAATATGATTTTTGTCTTTTATTTTACAATTGAAGATTAAAATCTTATAGAAGATTTATTCACTTAAACTCACTGTTCACATTGAGGTATGGATGATTGATACCATGTATTTTTTGTAGTGCAGTTTTAAACAGAACATATGCGTACCAAGTGCCTGAAAATATTTGGTATAGTGACTGTAGAACAAAATTACTGAACATACTGAAGTCTAAATCATTTTTTACAATTTTATATGTGTAAAGAACGTTCGGTTCAGAACAGTCTCTAAAGGCCCACTTAAGTATTACCTTTAAAATACATTTATGAACTAAAAATACATGGGAGTTTATGTTTGCTGTGCAAATAGTCTTAATATATCTGGTTTGAAAGCAAGAAGTACATATGCATGAATAAATCAACACTAAATTGTCAGTCTGTTTAAACTGTAATGACTTTAAAAGTTAAAATTCTGAAATATTTCCATTATACTCTTTCATAAGTGTCTTTCTTGAAACTTCTAGTTTAAATATTTGGTGGTTATGAGAATTGGATTTTGTAATGGGTGGGAAAACACTAACTTACAAAGCATTATGCAGATGTGAAATCTTTTATATTAGTTGTGTAAATATATGCCTACATCCTTTTATAAGCTAGTTATACATTTTTCTAAGTGATTTTTAGCAACCTGATTTGAACCACACTGTAGTTATATTTTTGTAGTATTGAGTTGCGTTCAGTTGGATTTTTGTAATGTTTATATTATGCTTAGAATTTAATTTCATTATCTGCAAAAAGTTCCCTCTCCGCAAGCCTTGTAATTTCAGTTAAAATTATGGGTGAAGTTCCAGAGGTACTGTTTAAGAACTTGAAAATAGGGAAATAGATTTGCCTTCTCGTAATTAGGCAGGACACAGTGGAAAGATACTTGGTATTATAGGCCTATGGGAGCAGCAACTTGATATAGCCCAGTCAGTGGTAACAGACCTAAAAAAAAAAAATGTACTAAACCATAGGAAAAAAGAATGAAGAAGGTAAATTTTGAAATTTTGAATAAAGAGAGGTGGTGAATCTGGGAAATGAGCAATGCTGTAGAGTCAACAGACATGTATCCAAGCCTCTCCATGACCTCATAGGATGATCTGCTTCACGTTATTATAATTGTATATTCAAGCAAGTCAGATTACTATCATAATTAATACTGAAAAAGAATATGATAGGCTGGGTGTGATGGTGCACATCTGTAATCCGAACACTCTGCGAGGCTGATTCAGGAGGAATGTAAGTTCAGCCCAGCCTGGGCAGTTTAGCAATTTATCAAGACGCTGAGGAGGAATGTAAGTTCAGCCCAGCCTGGGCAGTTTAGCAATTTAGCAAGACGCTGGCCCTTGGTTCAATCCTCAGTACCATGACCAAAAAAAAAAAAAAAAAAAAAAAAAAAAAAAAAAAAAAAAAAAAAAAAAAAAAAAAAAAAAAAAAAAAAAAAAAAAAAAAAAAAAA